>CAUYQV010024644.1:0-85455 GCA_963574575.1 Galagoides demidoff | reverse complement strand
AAGCCTTAAATCCTGGAGAAAGTTCCTTGTTTATTCTCCATCAGGATATTGTGCTCTTGCATTCAGCAATTTAAGAAGCATAGTCAGTTTCTCTTTGAAATAGGCAGAAAGATCTATTAATGTTCATTAACCAAGATTCTCGGTTTCAAGGTGAAAATATAAATTCTTAATTTCATGGGAAGTTTGTTTGACCATTTAAGCAACCTGGTGCAGTGGCTCATTCCTGTAATTCTAGCACTGTGAGGGGCTGAAGGATTGCCTGAGCTCATAGGTTTGAGACGAACCTGAGCGAGACCTCATCTCTAAAAATAGCCAGGTGTTGTGGAAAGCCTGTAGTCCCAGCTACTTGGGAGGCTGAGACTATAGAATCGCTTGAGCCCAGGAGTTTGAGGTTGCTGTGACTCTATGGCACTCTACCAAGAACAACAAAGTGAGATTCTGTCTCAAAGAAAAAAAAAATCTTAACAATAATCCTATTTCACAGATGAGGAAAATGAGTCTTGGAGAGATCAGGTAATGGCCTAATGCTGTCCAGCTAGTAAGTGCCAGAGCCAGGGTTCAACCCCAGATCTAACTCCAAATCTCCTATTCTTTCCTCTACATGTGCCTGCGTGGTTTTTGTTTCTCTATAAGTCTATAAGATCTTGTTGTTGTCAGTAGTGTTGTAAACATCTTATTGGTGGCCTCTTTGGTTTGTGTTTTCTTGTATCTGCCACCTTCACACCACAGATGCTCCCTAAATACTTGCAATTTATGAGGGTGTGTCCCCCAGGCAGGACAAAAGATTCTATATTCCCACCAAAGTTGCCCCAAGATGTGAGTTCCACGGCAGGTTCTGAAAGAGGTAGAGTGGTGGCCATCTCTAGATCCTGACTTATGGGTGCCCAAATGCTTGTCTTCCCCCAAAGATCTCCCTCACCAGGCTAGGCTGGCCCTGCCCTGTCCTCTTTTCCCTGCTCAGTGAAATTCCCACCATTAGAATTACTTACATATTGGCTTGGCACCTATAGCTCAAGCGGTTAAGGTGCCAGCCACATACACTAGAGCTGGTGGGTCTGCATCCAGCCCAGGCCCGGCAAACAATGACAACTACAACCAAAAAATAGACGGGTGTTGTGGCAGGTGCCTGTAGTCCCAGCTACTTGGGAGGGTGAGGCAAGATAATCGCTTAAGCCCAGGAGCTGGAGGTTGCTGTGAGCTATGATGCCATATCACTCTACCCAGGGCAACAGCTTGAGGCTCTGTCTCAAAAAAAAAAGAATTACTTACATATTAAGCAACAAAAGTTGGCTTGGCCTCCAGGAGGCCTCTCCCACAGGTGCTTTGAGCAGCTGAAGGGATTAGCAAGTTGTCCCCTGAATCTGGGGCATAGTGGGATAGAGAGTAACAGAATCTCAAAACTGACAAAGATCAGTGGACTGTAGAGCAACCTCCTTACTCAGTGCCCCCTTCCAGGCAGGTAACTTTAGTAACTTTCTAAGGTACCAAGTTCTTTCTTCCACTGGGATCAAATCTACCCACCCAGAATGGCCCTGTTTACACCATCAGGTGTGACACAACATCAGTGTAATCCCTGCCCATGCTCGACAGCCCTTTTCATGGCTGAACTTAGCTTCTGTAATCTGCTGCTTCAAGCTCCTGCCATCCTGGGCTCCAGGGTCTGCTTTAGCCAAATTTTCAGTGAGTCTGGGCTTGGCTCCCTTCCTTGCTAACTGGGTGGATGTTTAAGCTGGGAGAAAGAGGAGAATCCAGATGGCAGACAGTTGGGCCAGCTTCTTGGTAGGAAGAAGAGAGGACCTCCCAGTACATGAGGAAAAATTTTTTCCCTGGGCGGATCTGCCTGACCCCCATCTCCTGGAACATGGCTCCTGACACCCTCAGAGGGTGGTCATAACAGAATATACCTATGTTCTTTTTTTACAGAGCTGACATATATAAATATCTGGTACAGTGGTCTAGAACACGGTGGGCATGAAATAAATGTTAGTTTTCTTTCCCTGTCCCTAAAGGACTGGATGCCATGGATTTGCTGTGTGGGACAACTGCCACCTCCACTCAGCAACAACTTCCAAGACATAGCCCTTGTTAAAGCAAACAAATAAAAAACAAGATAAAAAGTTACAAGAATAATATTAAAGCAAACATCTTTGAGGATTTAGGCAACAATGTACTCACAATCAATTCCTGGAAATAGAATTACCGAGTCAAAGGCTATACAAGTTTTACATATGCACAAGATTGCCAAATTGCCCTTCAAAAAGTTTGTTTCAATTTACATGCTGTCAATAAGGTTTTGCTGACTCCACCTTACACACTCCAACACTGACTCTTAACACCATTTTATCCTTGCCAATCTGATAAATGAAAAATGGCATCTTTTATTGTTATTATTTATATTCTTTTAATTATTAATGATAATCTTTTATAGGCTTACTGCATAGCCCATTGATTCCCAAACTTTGTGGAACTTTTTAGAATCAGAGAATTTCTAAATATCCCCAAAGCTTGAGTCATAGGCCCTATTAATCTCATTAGGGTGTGTGGGAGAGAGGCATCAGTTGTTTTTTTTTTTTTGAGACGGAGCCTCAAACTATCCCCCTGGGTAGAGTGCCATGGCATCACAGCTCATAGCAACCTCCAACTTCTGGGCTCAAGCGAGTCTCCTGCCGCTGCCTCCCAAGTAGCTGGGACCACAGGCACCCGCCACAACGCCTGGCCATTTCTTGGTTGCAGCCATCATTGTTGTTTGGCGGGCCCAGGCTGGGGATTCGAACCCGCCACCTTAGGTGTATATGGCTGGCGCCTAGTATGTTTTAAAAGATCTCCAGATGATTCCAATGTTGAGCAAGGTTCAGGAATTTCTGACACATACATCACTACCATAATTGCCTGTTTCTATCTTTTTAAAGTCTATCTATTGAGTTGTTTGCTTTTTAGTACTTATTTGAAAGAGATTTCTGTTTACTGGGAAAATTAACCTTAAACTTAGCAAGTGTTTTTACAAATTAGTCTTTTATTGGGCAGTACCTGTGGCTCAAAGAAGTAGGGTGCTGGCCCCATAAGCCGGAGATGGCAGGTTCAAACCCAGCCCTGGCCAAAAACTGCAAAAAAAAAAAAAAAAAAATTAGTCTTTTATTATTGTTTATGTGTTTTGACATATAGAAATTTAATATGTATATGGTCAGAATTACTCATTTGTTTTCCTTTTTTTTTTCTTTAGATACAGAGTCTCACTTTGTCCCCCTCAGTAGAGTGCTGTGCTATCACAGCTCACAGCATTCTCTAGCTCTTGGGCTTGGGTGATTCTCTTGCCTCAGCCCATTTGTTTTCCTTTAATGTACCTCAGTTTTGTATTCTACTTCCTCATTAATATTGATAAAATAATAACCAATTAGATTATGTTCACATCTGGAATTTATTTTAATATAAAGAGTGAGGTATAGATCCAGCTTATTTTTTCCCAAATGGAAAAATAGTTATTTTTTTTTTCAGAAAATGGCTATTTTGTTCTACATAATTGATCAAATAATTTTGTCTTTTCCCTAGTAAATGTGTAATGCCATCATTTTCACATATAAATTTCCTGAATCCACTTGAACTTGTTTCTGGACTCATTAGGCTTTAAATAACTACAGCTTCAAAATATATTTACTAGATAGAATGAGTTTTCTCTCCTTAATTACACCTGCTTTACAAATCTCACACCTGAATATTTTCTCTTTTTTCTTTTTCTTTCTTTCTTTCTTTTTTTTTTTTTTTTTGAGACAAGAATCTCACTATGTCACCCTCAGTAGAATGCTGTGATTATCATAGCTCACAGCAACCTCAAACTCCTGGCCTTAAGCAATTCCCTTGCCTCAGCCACCCAAGTAGCTGGGACCACAGGCGCCCACCACAATGCCTGGCCTTTCTTTTGCTGCAGTTGTCATTGTTGTTCAGCTGGCCCAGGCCGGATTCAAACCTTCCAGCCTCAGTGTATGTGGCTGGCATGGTAACCACTGTGCTATGGGCTCCGAGCCTGAATATTTTTTCATTTTCATTCTTCTGCATAAATTTTACAAATTTTTGGTTGAGTTCTTTTTTTTTTTTTGAGACAGAGCCTCAAGCTGTCACCCTGGGTAGAGTGCCGTGGCATCACAGCTCACAGCAACCTCCAACTCCTGGGCTCAACCGAGTCTCCTGCCTCAGCCTCAGCTGGAACCACAGGTGCCTGCCACAACACCTGACTATTTTTTGGTTGCAGACATCATTGTTGTTTTGGCAGGCCCAGGCTGGATTCAAACCCACCACCTTAGGTGTATGTGGCTGGTGCCTTAGCCACTTGAGCCACAGCCTCCGAGCCTGGTTGAGTTCTTTAATAACTTCTGTTTGGAGATTTGATTGGTAATTATACTAAATTTACAGATTTATTTGAAGAAGAATTGATCATTTTATTTTCCTGTTGAAGAACAAGGTATGTCGTTCCACTTTTCAAACTGTTTCATGTCTCTTAGGAGAGTTTTGTAGTTTCCTACATAGTTTCTATACATTTCTTATTTATTTTTCTTTGGATTTACTTAATTTTATTTTTCATTGCTATTGTATATGGGATCTTATTTTCTCTTGGAGTTATGATTTTTATAGAAAATTTAATACTTTTTGCTTCTTTTTTTGTAATCAGTCATTCTTCTTACATCCTAAATTTAGTATACATATATACTTTAATTTATATCCTCAATTTATGTATGTATTTGTGTATAGATAGATAGATAGATATTCTTGGTTCTGCTAGGAGATATTTGTACTAATCCATTGATCAACTTGCTAATTTTTATAGCAGTCACATAGTTATCAAAAGTATTTTTCTGTATTGATACATTCTGTTTATAGTTCTGTTTTCAAGACTGGATAAAATTCAATTGCAGAGGGCAGCACTTGTGGCTCAAAAGAGTAGAGCATGGGCTCCATATGCCGGAGGTAGTGGGTTCAAACTCAGCCCTGGCCAAAAACTGCAAAAAAAAAAAAAGATTTAATTGCAGAAATATGCCATGATTTATTAACATATCTACCAATATTGAGCATGTAGGTGATTTTAGATTCTTTACTATCAAAAGTTAACATTTTTAGCTCAGTGCCTGTGGCTCAAGTGGCTAAGGCGCCAGCCACATACACCTAAGATGGCGGGTTCGAATCCAGCCAAGGCCCACCAAACAGCAAGGACAGCTGCAACCAAAAAATAGCCGGGCATTGTGGTGGGCACCTGTGGTCCCAGCTACTTGGGAGGCTGAGGCAGGAGACTCGCTTGAGCCCAGGAGTTGGAGGTTGCTATGAGCTGTGATGCCATAGCACTCTACCCAGGGGTTCAGCTTGAGGCTCTGTCTCAAAAAAAAAAAAAAAAAAGTTAACATTTTTGAGTATGTGGCATTTTTTTTTCCTTCAGTGTGAGTTTCCAAGAGTGGATTACTGGGGCTAAATAGTTTTGTAGCTTTTGATAACTACTGCTATATGTTTATAAGTATTGACAGTGGATAGATTTGACTATGGCAAAAGAAGATCAGAGGCTTAAAGCAGGGGGATCCATGAAGAGTCCCAAGACCAAGGCTTAGAGAAAGTAAAAGATCATGGAAAGATGCTAAAGGTCACTAATAATCAGGAAAATGAATATTAAAACCACAATGAGATACCCATTAGACTGGCAAAACTCTAAAAGTCAGAGAATAAATATCCATTCCCATGGGAATATAGTGGTCGAGTATAAATCAGTAAAGATTATTACACTATGGGGAAAAACTTAGCAATATCTAGTAAAATTGATGATAATATACCCACAACCCAGCAACTTACAGTAATTCTAGGAGGGTATACACTAAAGAAACACAACATGCACAGGAAAGTTCACATTTGCATTGTTTGCATCATTCTTCATTGACTGGAGGGTACATAGTTCACTAAGGGAAAACACTGCCAATTAAAATATTATACATCATCACTTTTTGAATTCCTTATTTCAGAGATTTTAAAATGGGAAAAATCTGTAGTTTAGAATTGATGAAATCCAGTAATAGCTATATGTTAGAAATAGCTTAAATGTCATCACACAATAATAGATAAATAAATTGAAGAATAAGCTGGGCATGGTGGCTCAGATCTGTAACCCCAGCACTCTGGGAAGCCAAGGTGGGAGGATCACTTGTGCCCAGGAGTTCCAGGCTGCAGTGAGCTATGTTGATGCCACTGTACTCCAGCCCAGAGGACAGAGCAAGCCCCTGCCTCAAAAAATATCAAAATTGTAATATAGTTCACAAATAGTATGAAAATGAATGAACTAAATTTATACTTCTGGATATAGATGAATCTCACAAATATAACATTGAATGGGGAAAAAATACATTAATGGCAGAATGAATATTCTTTATATACCATTATTCATGTAAAGTTTTAAACATACCAAATGTAGCTTAGGAATATGTACAGAAAGAATAAAAATGTAGAGAAAAAATGCCTGGGAACAATAGATATAAATTCAGATTAGGTTAGGAAGAGAGAGAGGGGAAGTGATTGGGTAAGGATCCCACAGGGGCTTTGACTTTTTTACGAGTTTTTTTTTTTTTCTGCAGTTTTTGGCTGGGGCTGGGTTTGAACCCTCCATCACTAGTATATGGGGCTGGGGCCCTAACTCCTTTGAGCCACAGGCGCCGCCCATGAGTGTTATTTTTTTAAGCTGGATAGTGGCGTCATGGGTATTCATTTTCTTATTCTCTATACATTTCATATGTCATAAATATTGCTCAATGCTTTTTGAAAAGGAGAAATTCAAAAGGCCAGATAAGCAGGGAAGACACGCTTTTCTGGGAGGCTGTTTTATTCATTGGGACAGGAAAGCAGTCTTTTTGCTCCTGAATTTCTGGCCTCTCCTTGCCAGACATTTTTGGATAAAAAGTCATCCTGAAACTTAAGTATTGAGCTTATTTGTGACTTCTCATCCAGACTGCATAGGACATTGTTTCCATATCCTTTGATTGGTCTACCACCTGCATTTTCCTGTGCTCCACCTCCTGGGCCTGCCCCTCCTATCTGCCTTTCTCCTCCCTCAACTCAGAGAGGAAGGCTGCCTCTCCCACCCCAGCAGGAGAGCAGGAGTGAGTCTCCCTTCCCTCCTCTCTCAGCAGGAACAGGAATCCATGCCCTTTCTCAATCTCCATTTACCAGGTGTTGACATGGGATGATTCAGGTGCAGGTTGGTTTTCCTGGGACTAGGAAGAAGGGCTTTCCCAACTCTGTGATATCACAAGGTATGTGAATGGTGGGTGGGTGATGATAGTGTTGATGTCCAGAGTTAAGGACAAATGAAAGACCAGGGCAGATCCTTGAAATCAGCAGAGGAATTGGGAGAGATGGGAGAAGTGACTTGGAAGACCTCGTGCCCTATCATTGCCAAAAGAGGGCTGCTGAAGGCATGTGTCTCCCTCCCTACGTGTGCCCCAGAAGAGGATAGTGCCCTAATTTAGAGGCATAAGGCACTCAGCTCAGGGAGAAGGCAGCACTCCTGTTGTCTTCCTCCTCCTCATCCCTTTCATGGAGTCCCAAGTAAAGACCTACCATAGATGTGGTGGGCAAGTACAGCAGTCAGAACTCCTTCAGCCATAGGAGGCAGAGAAACTAAAGCTGAATTCAAATAAGCTTAAGCAAATAAAAAGTGTCTTTATTGTTGCTTATAATTAGGGAGTCTACAGGGTATGTGGGCTTCAGGAATAGCTGGATCTAGCAGTCCAGGTCATGTACTCACAAATTATTTTTCTTCTCTCCAGCTCTGAACTTTTAAGGCTGTGTCACATGGTGACAAAGACGGCCACCAGTAACTGAAAGCTTACTGCTTCTTCATAATCTAATTAAGAGAAAAGAGAATTTTTTTTCTCTCTCTCTCCACTCACGTAATCCTCAAGAGGAAGAGGAAGAGGAGAGTTTTAATTGTTTCTGAACCAATCACAGAGTCTAAGGGGATGGGAATGCTGACTGGCCAGACTAGTTGGGGCCAGACCTTCAGGGAAGGAAGATTCCCTGAGATGACAGTTCCATAAGATCCCAAAGGAGAAGGGTATTCTCTAGACAGAGGAAGGGGAGAGGGATTCTAGGTGTTGTGTCCACTATACCCCTAGGATCCTACACACAGTCTCAATTAATTAACCCTTAGCCTCAGAATTGGCCTAAATACTCAGAATTGTTGCCTACGGATTCTATTCATACTCTCCAAAATAAAATCAGAAAACAATCAAATTATTTTCCCTCAAATAATTATAAAGCCTAGGAATACCCCAGGTCTGGCATACCAGGTATATCTCTGCTTCCAAAAACACTTTCAAGGAGAATTAGACATAGGGCATCTGATCATCCTAGTTTGTCTGGAAATTTCCAGTTTGGGCACTAAAAGTCCCAAGTCCTAGGGAACTTCTTTAATCTTGGGTAAGTCAGATGGTTAGTCACTCTCACATGAGTCTTTGGTTATTGTTTGCATTAAAGAGTTGCTGAGGGCTATAGGCAAGTACAACCCAGGTCAGGTCTGCACTCTTTGACCCTGCCCAAGGTCCTTCCTGCTGAATTTCTACCTCCACAGAAAGAGAACCAGAACTCCTGCATTCCCAGCCCACCCCTAGCCCACCCCATGCCTACAAGCCCTGGAGCAGAGGGAGACACCCTACAGGGTTTGCCAGCTCCTATGCCCCTCCAGGCCCACCCTGACCAGGGCCGGAGGGCCCAGCCAGCAGCAGGGGACGTTTCCAGGCAGTGGCTCCGTTCCTCTCCTGCTCCTCACAGCCACCCTTCTGACCACTGAGTTGGGGTTACCAGCATCTCAGCCTCATCCCGGCCCTGGCTCTGCCACAACCTGGCCCTGGCTCTGCCACAACCTGCAAGTGTAGAGTCAGCCTAAGGGCCACCCAATGCCCTTGGCCCCATTGCCTTCTCCAGGCCCTGGCATCTATAGACCTAGACATCTCGCCTTTCCAGGCCAGGCCCTGAGCTCACAATGCCGGCCCTGGAGCCTCCAGTCCCCAGCTGGCCAGAGAAGAGGTTGGGAAGGGCAGGGAGGGGCAGGTAGCTGGGAAGGGCAGGGAGGGGCAGGCCAAGGCCCTCCTGGGAATCTTCGCCTTGTCCCAAGAGCCAGGTCAGCCAGTCCTCCATTTCTCTGTTGCAAAATTTTTAATTTGAAACTTGACAACAACTAAATATTATTTTTAAAAAAAAATTCCCCAGGGCATTTTACCTGGACCAGCTACAAGGCTTATACTCATCCTGGGTCCACAGAGCAAGCAGGGCTAAAGCTCACTGGGTCAGTTAGAAATGGGTCCTTAGGGTCACACAGGGGGCTGGTGACTTGAGTCTAGTCTGGTGCAATAGGAGTTTGTCTCCAGCAAGCGCTCAGGGCTCTTCTTCCTCCTAAAGATCTGAGCACAGGGAAGAGCATGTGAGTATTACTCTCCCAAGCACTCACACATAGACACTCAGCACACACAGACACACAACACAAACTCAGTCCACACACATTCAGCACACAGCACACACAAACACAGATGAAACCACACACCCAACACACACAGACAAACAATGCACATACTCACACATGGCCTATACTCCCACACTCATACAACTCACACTCACACAGTACACATTCACACAACAGCAACTCTCTCACACAACACCCTCTCTTTCTTTCTCTCTCTTTCTCTCTCTCTCTCTCACAAACACACACACAGAACGGGGTTAGGAGAGTCACCAGCCCTGGATCCTACTGAGACCAGGCCAACAGCGCTCTCTTCACACACCCTAAACACCCTTCCCTATAGGCCTGCCCCTCCAAAAAAAACTAAACACCAGCCTGTCGTCAGTTACTTTTCCCTCTTTCCAACCACATTCTTCCTTTCTGACATCAAACATGCTGGTTTTAGTCTGGTGTCTTCATCACATCTCATGCTGAAGGACTTTTAAATGACCATTTTACTCTCACTGCCGTGGAATGGCCTCTCTGGGCAGCAGGGGGGCAGGCAAGCCAGACCCCAAAAGTCAACAGCAAGAACAGACTCTGAGGCCACCTGTTTGATGTGTCTGAGACCCACCTGAGGTGATGAAAATACACAGATGCCAGGACCCATTTGGGGAATTCTGGACTGACCCCACCCAACCTCTCATTTTACAGATAGGCCCCAGGGTAGGGGGTGTTTTGTGTCACACAGCAGAGCTGGAACTGGAGCCCACACCTCCCAGTCCCAGACCGGCATTGTGCCCACCACTCCACACTGCCTTCCTAAGCACGCAGTTGGCCTGGAAACCAACAGGGAGCCAATGCTGTGCAGTCCCTGTCAAATCCAGGACTTGATATGAAGATGGCCTGGGCCCTCCCAGGCCTGGCATTGCCCCTTTCTCATGCCTCCTGCCCTGGGAAATGGGGAGGGGCTCTGAGGAACTCGAACCAAATGGAACCAGTGGCAAATTATTTTCTTCTGCTGGAACTTGGCTGGAACCAAAGTTGGTGAAAAGATAGCACCAGTGAACGGGGTAGACTAGAACCATGACACAATTCTTTAAACAATGGGACCCAGGCTTGGCGCCTGTAGCTCAAGCAGCTAAGGCACCAACCACAAACACCAGAGCTGGTGGATTCAAATCCAGCCTAGGCCTGCCAAACAAAAATGACAACTACAACCAAAATATAGCCAGGCATTGTGGTGGCTTAGCTACTTGGGAGGCTGAGGCAAGAGAATCGCTTAAGCCCAAGAGTTAGAAGTTGCTGTAAGCTGTGATGCCATGACACTGTACCCAGGGGGACAGCTTGAGGCTCCATCTCAAAAACATAACAAAACAAACAACAACAACAACAAAAAACAATGGGACCAGGACCAACCCAGCCCTGCCAAGTATCCAAGAGCTGAGCTTGCTGGAAGTCCTCTTCGGCCCTCTCCCCATGAAGTCTGGGGTCTCCCAGACGCACCCTGGCTGAGGAACTAATGCTGAGAGACTTGGTGGAATCTATGGGGTGTTCACAGTCAGCTGGTCTAAAGCCAAGCAAACGTGAGGGCTACCTGTCACAACTACCCCTCCGTGAAAGAACCCAGGGGCTTGGCAAGAGAGGTCAGGAAGGCAGAAAGGAAGCCAATAGGGGAAAGAGGAGGGTGGGGAGAGGAGAGGAAAATGAGAGAGAAGAGGGAAAATGGGAAAGTGCCAAGAAGAGGTTCTGCAAGAGGGCAGGGCTCATCCCAGGAGCCCAGGCAAGGCATCACTCCATGAAAAGTCACTCAGACCCAGCCTGCCATTCCACTCCTAGGTATTTAGCCAAAAGAATGAAAACGTATATTTACACAAAAACCACCAGCATGCAAACATTTATAGCAGTTCTGTTCATAATTGCCAAACATTGTAAACGACTTCACCCTTCAACTGATGGATAAACCAGTTGTGACAGGTTTGCAATGGAATATTATATAGCAATGAAAAAGAATGAAGTTGTGACACACACAACCCAGATACATCTCAAAACCTCACGCTAAACAAAAGCAATCCATGAAAGAGGAAGCACTGTATGATTCCATTTATGTGAAACTCTAAAAAAGACATCTGATATGCAGTGAGAGGAAGCAGATAAGAGATTACCTGGGCTGGAGGAGGAGGGGGTAGACCTACCTGCAAAAAGCGATGGGGCAACTCAACATAGTAGGAGCAGAACTCAGCTGTGAAGAAATGAACGTGGCCTGTAGCCTGGCCTCCCACCAGTCCTGCATTTCCCTCCACCGCTCACAGGCAGACTCCTTGTCCTCCTCAAGGGACAGACACACAGATTTATCTTTCCTCAGTGCCATCTTCTCAGGGCCCAGGTAATAGCCACAGAATCTGAGGTGAAGTCTGCCCCCCACAGGGAGCCTGTGGTGCGTTTGGTGTGACTGGATACAGGGCCCATTCCCCGAGGATGAAGAGGGAAAGGCGGTGGTGAGGGTCCTTTGCCGGCCACACTTGCCCCAGGGAAACACACTCGCCATCAGCTCACCCACCATCCAGTGCTGGTGGTCTCCTGTTCTCGTAGGAACAGAACTTGTTCTCTTTCTTAAATACCATCTGCTCTAAAATCTTCCATGAGTCACTATTGCCAAGGGAAGAAAGAGAGTGATTCTTTCGCTCACTGTCCAGGAGTCTCCTTAATCTCCTGTCCAAGCCGTCATACCTTTGCCTATGCTGCCTCACCTGACAAAAATGCTCTTCCCCTCCTATTCATTTGCTGAGTCCGTGCCCTTCCTTCAAAGGCAAGTTCAAATTCTTCCTCCTCCAGGAAGCCTCTTCTGGCTTTTCCAGCCCTGAGGGTCCATGCTTTACATCTCTCCCCTTATGTAACACAGTCATCCTTAGACCATTTGTGTGACCTTCCTGTCTTACCCAATTTCGGTTGTGAGATAGTTGGGCCTGGGATGACATCTTGTCCCTGATGTTACTGTACTAAGGACCACACCACTTATACTGAACTCATCACTAAGAATCAGCTAAGTGCTAGCCATGCTCTAAGTCCTTTATATCATTTCATCTTGACAACCACCCTATGATATAGGAACTATTATTCTTCCCTTTTTACAACTAGAGAAACTCAGGCCTAGAGAGATAAACTTAGCCAAGCTCATGCACCTATAACATAATATATAACAGAACCAGGGTACAAACCCAGGTCTATTAACCTTCAAATTAACCTTAACCACTATTAACCTTAACCACTATTTGGTGCTCAATCAACCTTGAGACAATGACAGTGTCATCCTCACTGGGGTGACTAATGACAAGGAGTAAGCTCAGTATGCAAAAGACACATACAAACGTTGCTATGTGAGCAAGAGAGTTGAGGGCAGGAAAATAAAGCCTGCCATCTAGATGAAGCCAGAGGCCACAGGTTTTCACAGTAGGAACTTCATGCCTGAGACTGAGAAACGCTGAGTTGTGGACCCAAGTGATTTGAGAAGAACACTAAGCTTGCCTTCAACATTTTCTTATAAAGATAAGGAAGAAGGGCAGAAAATATTCCCAAGCCAGATGTATCCATGACACCAGGAATACAAACCTTACCTACGATGAGGTCAAGGTCCTTTCTTGTCATATTTATACTTGCTTTGTATCTCATCATCACAAGATAGAATTGTGACCAGTTTGTTGGCCAAAAGTCCCGAGACATCTCAATATATTAACTTCAGTGGTTGGGGCAGTGCCTGTGGCTCAAAAGGGTAGGGCGCTGGTCTCATATGCCGGAGGTGGCAGGTTCAAACCCAGCCCCAGCCAAAAACTGAAAAAAACAAAAAAAAAACCTTCATTGGTTGATTTTCTTTAAATTCAGTTCTCCTGCTCCCCAGAGGACTATAATGCTGATTTCACTTTGTATTGTGAAAGCTGTATTTACTTACGTGTTTGTTTCAGGAAATTGATTTTTATTTATCAAGGAACACAGGAACACTGTTAAAAATACAATGCAGAATCTCAGTTCTCTGGGAGAGTAGCTCTCTACATGGTTATCTGTGCATCTCCTGAGAGGCAGCATGTTAAATTCACAAGCTCCAGGCCAGACTGACTCGTGTCACAGCTCTGGCAACTACCATCATGAACTTGAGCAAGGTCCTTATCCTCTCTAGGTCTCAATTCCTCTTCTTTAAAATGAGATAATAATGTATCAACTTCACAGGCAATATAAAATATTTAGACCAGCCCTTGCCACTTGGTCAACATTCAATAAATGTGAACTGATTTGTGCTTGTTTTTGTTTTTTTGAGATACAGTCTCACTATGTTGCCTCCATAGAGTGCTGTTGTGTCACAGTTTACAGCAACCTCAAACTCTTGGGCTCAAGCAATTCTCTTGCTTCAGCCTCTCAAGTAGCTGGGACTACAGGCGCCTGCCACAATGCCTATTTTTTGTTGTTGTTGTCATTGTTTAGCAGGCCCAAGCCAGGTTTGAACCTGCCTGCCCTAGTGTATGTGGCAGGCACCCTAACCACTGCATTACAGGTGCTGAGCCCGCTTTGTACTTGTTGACATCTGTGTAATGTTCCAGTGTGCATGGAACATTATAATCTAGCCATCTGTCCTAACTGGTGGACATTAGGTGTTCCCAGTTGATGAACAAGACAAGCAATGTCCATGCCCTTAAAAGGGTTAAGGTCTGGTACAAAAAGGCTAAAAGAATAAGAAAATAAGGTCACTTAAGTTGTGATACATTAAATTAAATTAATAACCAGAGCAAGTAGGTGTGTGAGAGGGTTGCTAGGGAGGGGCTGCTGGGGAAAACAACATCTGAGCAGAGCCACAACAGATCAGACAGAGCCAGTCATGCACAGAGTGGGGGCATGGGACTGTAGGCAAGGGAGCAACCCTAAAATCCCTGACATGTGAAAGAATTTGGCATCATCAGTCCATGGAGGTCTAGTGCAGCTGGAACTTAGACCATGAGCAGCCAGACCATGCAGGGTCTTGCAGAGCCATGGCAAGAGCTCAGAGCCATCAAAAGCCACAGATAGGTTTTAATTAGGGCCATCACATGATCTAACTTATGTTTTGTTTTGTTTTGAGACAGAGTCTCATTTTGCACCCTCAGTAGCATACTGTGGCATCCCAGCTCACAATAACCTCAAACTCTTAGGCTTAAGCGATTCTCTTGCCTCAGCCTCCCAAGTAGCTGGGACTACAGGCGCCCACCATAATGCCTGGCTATTTTTTTGTTGCAGTTATCATTGTTTAGCTGGCCCAAGCCGGGTTCGAACCCACCCACCTCAGTGTATGTGGCTGGCACCGTAACCACTGTGCTACGGGTGCCGAGCCATCTAGCTTATGTTCTTAAGAGATCACTGTTACTGTATAGAGGATGGCTTCTAGGAAGGCAAGAGGGGAAGCAGGGAGATCCATCAGGTTAATATGGGAGTTAAGTGGAGATAATGGCTTGGACTAGGAAAATACAGGAGGAAAAAGTCTCCCTTGAGGTGTAGAGGGCTGAGTCAGCCCATCATTGGTCCTTGGAAGTCCCTGGCTAACCGTGTTGGTTGGGTGCTATTTCCCTGTATCCACATCACCTTCCCCATTCCTTCCCAACAGTGTCAGGGCCAGGACTGGCCAGGTCTCCGGCCCCAGCTTATCTATCGTCTGGATGAGGACCGCTGCACTATCTTGCTTGGGAACAACTCCCCTTAGGTGACTGAGGGCTATTCGTCTTAGCCAAGGGGAGAGAGAGAGTCTTCAAGGGAGAGAAACAGTAGGAGAGTAAATCTTAGCAGTCTTCTTAGAAGGGCGTGGGGCAGAGGCCCTCCAAGCAGGAGCAAAACAATTAGAGTGAGGAGTCCATGAAATAAAAAACACCAATGCCTCCAGCCTTACAGCTCCTGCAGCTATTTATAGATGTGATCCCGTGGCTATTTGCACCACAGGTGTGGAGACTGCCAAGCACTGATGTTCTCGTCTCCGAGCTCTGTGTTAAGGAGCGCCGAATCCCTTCCCCATACCCTTATCACCAAGGTGTTACATCACTAAGCTGTTTCTTTTTTTTCAAAATGTAATCCCATTTTTTTTTTTTATTAAATCATAACTTTGTACATTGATGCATTTATGGGGTCCAGGGTACTGCTTTGATATACAATGTGAAATGCTTATATTGAACTAAGTAATACATCCATCATAATTATATTATTTTATTTTATTTTTGTATATACTCATATTCTAAATAGTTTTGAGATCTACCATTGTATCATGCACATTAGGTGAGGTCCCCCCAAAGGCCCTCCCTCCTCCCAAATCCCTCTCCTTTCCCCTCTTTCTCCTCTTCCCTTCTACTTTCTGGACTATAGTCAAAACATTACGGAGCTATTACTGGTGTTTCTTCTAATTACAGAGTGTTCTGAGCTCAATTCTTGCTGCTTCTCTCCATGAGCAGCTATATGGTCTGCTACACCACAGAAAGCAGCCATTTTAGAGTTTGTTGGGAAAGCGTAAGGTGCATTTGAGCAGGAGACCAAGAGGTTGAATGGGTGGTCACAAAGCTCACTGGCCGTGAGACCCAGAGAGGAGGCTGAGGGACAGATGCTGTGTAGGGGTGAGAAGGGAGAGACAGGCCCTTAAGGCCTCTTGAGTGAGGACAGGTGAGGAGACATCCTGGCCAGGTCCATAGAGGAGCAGTGTCACCTGAGCTGCTGAGAGGAACATACCTTTCTGGTTATCTGAGGCCAAGAGGCTGCTGGCTGAGGCAGCTCCTGGTCACCCTATTAGTGAGAGTCAGTTAACAGGCCTGGAGCCACAGCTGGAGTCAGACGCCTGTGCAGAAACAGCTGCCAGGCTGGGACCCAGCAAGCTGCGGGTCTCTGAGGAGCTGGCGAGGCTCCCTGCTCATTGGGAGGAGCAGGTGCTGGGTGGAAAGGAACCTGATTCCCTCATCTTTTTGCAGAGACAGCTTTAGAATTTCCATATAGAAGAGACAGGGTAGGGATTGGAAGGGGACCTTGGGACCTGACACGGAGCAGCAATTGTTAGCTCCCACTGTATGAGATGAAAAAGGGGTTTTCAGGCTCGGCACCTGTGGTTCAAGCAGCTAAGGCACCAGCTGCATACACCTGAGCTGGCGGGTTCAAATCCAGCCCGGGCCCACCAAACAACAATGACAGCTGCAACCAAAAGCCAGGCATTGTGACGGGTGCCTTAGTCCCAGTTACTTGGGAGGCAGAGGCAAGAGAATCGCTTGAGCCCAGGAGCTAGAGGTTGCTGTGAGCTGTGATGCCATGGCACTCTACCCAGGGTGACAGCTTGAGGCTCTATCTCAAAAAAAAAAAAAAAAGAAAAGAAAAGAAAAAGGGGTTTTCAGCACCCCTTTCTTGTCGTAGGAATGCTGCTCTCTACCTGATACCCCTTATCACCTTCTCAGCCCACGTCCACCCTCCCCAAAGAGTCCTCTGCTCCCCTCCTGCCCCATTTAGAGTCCACCCCAGATAATTTATGCTTGAATTCAGCCCCTCTTCTCCCTTCCCTAGATAATAAATTCTTTGTTGTTTCCTGCTAGATCCCACTCTGTGCGGTGAGCACAGAGTTAGGCACACAGCACATGGTCAGTAAATACTTACTAGTAGGTTGGTGTATTTAATTCAAGATTGCACTGACCCCCACCTTGATTCGAGGTACCACAGAGGGTGTGCACAGAGAAAGAAGCTTCCACCCCACCTCCTGTAAGCCTCCTACTCAATTTGATTTAATTCAGCTAAAATGACTAAGTCGAGGTCCTGCTCTTGACAAGTGGATGGACAGTGAGGAGATACAAGGATTGGAGACCTAGATTTCCAGGCACTGCTGGGAATGGGTGGCAGTGGAGAGGAGGGTTTGTGGCTGAGCTTCATTGACAAGAGGACCAAATACCAGACTTTGAGGAATTCCCTGGTGTTTGGAGCTTGCCCTGGGCCTATTTGATTGGCAAAAGTGGAGAACTGAGGGAATGGGGAGACAGATGAGACCCCATGACTTCCAGGACAGTGCAGTGTTGTGGGTTGGGTTGCTATAGCAATTTTTGAAAGTAGCTCATACTGTTCTGGCTTCTATCTCCCCTTTCATTTCCTAACTTCCCAGCCTATTTCCTGTATCCTAGATGGGTCCCACCTCCCCTCCTAATTGGCCCCCTGCTTTAACAGGAATCATCTTTACCCTCTTAAAGTTTATCTTTGATCACGTCACTCCCCTGTTTTAAAAAACTATCAATGGCTACCCACCGCTAAAGAATAGACCAGATTTAAAGCATGGCCTTCTAAGGCCATGATTATTGGGCCCAAATCTATCTTTCCTGATTTGTTCCTTCACAAAGCCTCCCTTCTCTCTGCCCAGCTTCTTCCAGCCCTGTGTCCCACTTTCCACCCCCGTGTCTCCTCCTACACAACTCACTGCTCAGTCTCCAGATTGCTGCGTACCTAAGCATACTCTGCTTTCTGGCCTCCCTGCCCTTGTCCAGGATTTTCCTTCCTCCTAGGATACTGTTCCCTGTAGTCATTAGCTGTTGAAATCCTGTCCTTCCTCTAAAGAACAATTCAGGTGCCAGCTCCTCCATGAAGCGTTTTTGGATCCACTCTTTCCCAGTGGATCCCCAGCTGGCATCCACTTTCCATCGTCTGTGTCCCCTAGCCAGCTGCTAGTTGTGTGCCAGACCTTCACAAATACAAAGGAATTATAGTGATCCTTCTAAGATACCCCTTGTCACCACAGGGAGACTTGGGTCTCTGAGCCTCTCAGGGGTCCCATGCATTTGTCTCCCCACCCAGACCGTCAGCAACAGAAACTTCTTAGTGGTTGTATATAGTAGGTGCTTACTATGTGTGTGAACTCAACTGAATTGTGGAGTCTGCTAAGGGTTGTGGGTTTGAGTCTGTGTCCTTAGCACTGGGTAAAAGGCAAGGAAGGAAGCTGAGAGGGTCCCTGGAGACCCAGGCACATGAAGAGATCTTGTAGATCTCACCAACCAGAATCCATCTCTGAATTTGGGCCCAGTCTGCCGTGTGTTCAGATCTCACCCTCAGTTCTACAAAATTACTTCTATCTGTGGTCCAGAAAAGCCGGTTGTGGGGCCCCAGGCAATAGCTTGGGCAGGAAACTCCCACTGCAGAGTCGGGCAGCCAAACATGCAAAAAGCCGCCTTGTCAGGCCCCCGAGTGAGCCAGCCACCAGGCCAGAGATAGGAATCATCTGGGTGGGGCGGGCACATCCTTCAAGCTGCCTGGGACCAGGCAGGACTGGGCACACCCTCTCTCCACCTGGCCTCCCAGGTGGGGGGCAGAGGCCATTGCCCTCAACCATCTTCTCACCAAGGACTCAGGCATTTATTTCCTTTCTTCACCCTCTAATGTTGGACGCCCTGACGGTCATCCCTGCCTCCTATGAGGTCCCTTGCCTGCACTTCCTCAGATACCGAGTGTGGAAGGTCACCATCCTCCCAGGGGGGCATTTATAAATCATGATACTTACAAGCTAACGAGACAGGGCTTTCTCAAATCACGGCTGACCTCATCCTACAGCTGTGTGGGTCCAGCATCCTTTTCTTACCACCTGCTATCCCCTTGGGTAGCCTGGTCATTCTGAGTTTCTGGGGGCTACAGTCTGCTGACCCCAAGGGCTAGAGCCCCTGCTGGACCCTGAATTTCCAAGATCTGAAGACTTCTGGTTCCCTGATAGTAAGAGACTAGACCCAGTACCCCATCTCTCTACACACCTTAACCACTCCTAGGACAATGCCAGCCACTGCTGGCCAGGAGGGTGGAGCTCTGAGTCAGAGTATAAGTTCTTGATCTTGCCACCCAGCTGGAGAGCTGCTGCCATGCTCCAGAGGCAAATGCCTGCCTGGGTCCCCCACCACCTGCCAGACCCATGCCAAGCAGAAGACAGCAGGCCCTCGGCCAACTGTGCCTTGAAGGTGAGGGAGCAGTGTTGGGCGGCTGGGGCCAGAGGCTGAGGGCCAGGGAGGCCTGGCCAGGAGGCAAGGGGTAGGGGTGGAGGGCTAAGGGCAGGAGACAGGCCTCAGGGAGGATCAGTGGGCATTGCATGTTCCAGGGATCTTGGCTTGGGCAGCCTCTAGCTAGCACCTGGGGTGCAGGGCTCCTGGATGTATGACCTGGCTGAGAGTACCGTCAAGCCCCACAGGGTACACGCAGTGGCTCAGGGCCATCTGGGGCCAGGCAGGCACCCTGGGTAGACAATGTTCAGTACTGCCAGGGGATCCACATTGGGCCAGTCCTTAGTGGCAAGCAGGCATTAACCCTATAATGGCCTAAATTTTCATGCTATGTGAGTGTATGGTGTGGTATGTAGTGAGAAATGGTGGCATTGCCAATCTGTCACTATCAACCTCAAAGCCACCCACCTGGGTTTATAGTCAAGGCTGAAGCAGTTGGGAGCTGAGTACTCCAGGAGTTCTTCTATCAACTGTGCCTGTCACTGTCAGGCCCTGGAGGGTCCCTGTCACTCAGTGCTAGAATTTCTTGCCCTGACCACTCACCTAGCCCGGGCGATAATAAGGAAAAGAGCCATAGCTGCTCCTGCCAGGCAATCCCTGGTCTGAGACATGTTCTGAGGTCCCATCGTGGCCCATCCCAGTAGTCTACTTTTGGGGAGGGCCACACACCCTGGAAGGGAGCACCAGGCTGGTCTAAGCCCCAGCGCAGGTGTTGCAAGGAACCAGTGGCTACGCCCAGCTCCTCGAGGAGAAGAGGTGGCATCACCTGCCAGGCCTGCCCCGGGAAGCCCTGGGGAGGAGAGTTCCTGCAGGCTTCCCAGGATCTGCTTTCTCCCTCTCTAGTCACCCTAAACCTCATGGGAGGATCTGGTGAGGGCATGTCTGGTCCAGGGTGGGCCTCAGACCCACCACCACTGAGACGTAGTTGTCAGACCCTCCCCCAGCTCTACTCCCTCCCAGGAGCCTGACCCTGGGATCACTTCTGTGGCCAAATATTCTCATGACTGATTTGTGGTAACAGCTAGACTCTTGGGGTATGGAAAGAACCCCACCTTTGGAGCTGAAAGCTTTTACTCCAGCCTCTGCTACCAATCTGACTGGTGCATGAGCTAGAACAGGCTACTAGCTGGTGTGCGAATTGGTGCTGATGGCCACCTCTGGACAGATGGGGCACACTGGCCCTGGCCTAGGGCAGCTTGGGAAACCTGTGCTGAGCCCTGGCTCTGCCGCTCCTGGGCTGCGTGAGCCTGGGTGAGATGTAATCTCTCTAAACTCAATCTTCTCCTCTGTAAAGCAGGGATAACAGTGCCTTCCTCTGCAGTGGTTAGAGGGAAAGATAAGAGCACACATGAAGCACATGAGTGCAGTCAGGGCCCAGCACACCAGAGAAGAGTAATACATTTAGTTCCTCATTCCCTTCCTGCCAACAGTCAGATCCATAAAATTGGCGATGGAAAAAGAGGCACCATTGGATTGCATATTTGCCAGTCCTGAGATTCAAGGGGCCGCCTCCCAAGTGGGTCTCAAGGGGAGTGCAGAGCCCAAGGCCAGGGAGGATACTGGGACATATTCGTCTACAGCCTGAGCAGCAGGACCCTCTCTCCTACATGGCTTCCCAGAAACCTGCCATCCAGCTTGTCCTCCCTGGACAGCTGTACTGGTTGTTAGAAGTGGCTAAATACCGTATACCTCTGTGCTGTTTGCTAAAGAGTTCCTGCCTTGAACTCCAAGCCCGCGAGTATTCCCTAGTCCTTACCCCAGAGCCCTCCAATGTCCCCATGAATGGAAGGATTGGTGTCTGTCTCTGTGTCAGGGCTGCAGCCCCGTTGGCATGGTGCTGGCCATGCCTGTTAATATTTTCACTTCCACCCTGATACTCAATCCCAGCTACGGCATCCTGTTCTAGGGACAGGCTTATTCAAATACCTGAAGTATTGGCCCTTACCACACCATTAGCAACCCTGCAAACTTGGATGCCATAACCTCACCAGACTCTGGTCCCCATCTGCGTAGTCACAGACATTGCACTTTGTTCTAGCTCATCTTTCTTTCTTTCTTTTTTTTTTTTTTTTTGAGACAGAGCCTCAAGCTATCCACCCTGGGTAGAGTGCCGTGGCATCACAGCTCACAGCAACCTCCAACTCCTAGGTTCAAGCGAGTCTCCTGCCTCAGCCTCCCAAGTAGTCGCCCACCACAACGCCCAGCTATTTTTTGGTTGCAATTGTCATTGTTGTTTGGTGGACCTGGGCTGGATTCGAACCCGCCACATTAGGTGTATGTGCCTGGCGCCTTAGCCACTTGAGCCACAGGCGCTGAGCTTTTTTTTGGTCTTATTTGAAAGTCCTATTCTGTCACCTAGGCTAGAGAGCTATAGCAGCGTCAGCCTAGCTTGCAGCTACTTCAAACTCCTGGATTCAAGCCATTCTCCTGCCTTAGTCTTCCAAGTAGCTGGGACTACAGGCATCCACTACCATGCCCAGCTAATTTCTTCCTGTTTTTGTTTTTTTTTTTTCCGGTAGAGACAGGGTCTTGCTCTTGCTTAGGCTGGTCTTGAACTCCTGAGCTCAAGTGAACCTCGCTGGAGTGCTAGGATTACAGGTGTGCACCCCTACACCCTGCCTTTATCGCATCTTTCTACTGCATATCAATTACCTCTGGGGCTATGAATTTTTGCTTATCTCTAGCACTGCTCCAAGTGAGGTGATTATATCAGAGGCAAAATATGTACATTCATTTTAATCCAAGAAGGTAATTTCTTGTAGCCCTGGTTCCTGAAATGCGTCTAGGCCCCAGCCACAAGTCCCACTTTCCTGCTGCCTTCCTCAGAGCAAGGTCCCTCTGGGATGTCTCTCAAATCCCCTTATGGCTCTAATTCTGTGCTGGCAAAATGTGGCTGTCTCCTAAAAATCGTGTCTCTCCTGAAAATTCCTGAGCTAGAGGGTGTGTTTTGAGTCTCCAAAGGCACAGTCTGTGGCTACTAGAAAATGGGAACATCTCTGAGGATCTGTATAGCTCTAACATGCTCTGGACATTTAAAAAGAGAGAGAGAAGGCATCAGGCATTTAGAATGTGATGGTAGAAATGTAGCCAGTAAGCACACAGCCAATAGAAGGACTGTCAGAATTTGGGAGTTACTTGGGGGCTTTGTAGGGATTCAGGGTGAAGGAATCTTTCAGGAAGATTGGTTTTAAGAGAGGAAGACCAAGGAAAAGGGAGTGAGGGCAAGCAATACCCATCTTCATATTGGCCAAGGGGCATTCTCCAGTAAGCTGAGAGCACAGCGGTGGTTATAACATTAGCTTAGGGAGTAGAATTGGATTCCCCTGATTCTAGCTGAAAGCCCTACAGCAAAGGACTTAGCCTCCGATTCTCCACCTGTAATGTGAGACTAATAATAACTGTTCTGTGGGTTGATTTTAAGGATTAACAAGATAACACAGAGTATGGAGACAGCACCTGGCATATATAGGCATCTGGCAGATGGTAGCTGGCACTGCTGTTACTGAGCAGGAGGAAACACAACTCCACTGCAGGGTATTGGGGTTAGAGGATAGGAGAGATTTTTTCCTAGAAGGCGGGGGGGGCCTGGAGTGAGGTCCCAAGGGCGGCTATGGCTGCACCTTCCCTTCCAGAACAGACACTGAAGGAGCCGGGCTGGGTCACAGGCAGCCCCTCCTGGAGGCAAGAGAAGGATTGTGATGGCTGAAGAAGTCATGGGCCCTAGGCTCAGAGCCCTGAGATGCTACGGAATATTTCCAAGACTAGCCCTTGCCCAGGCTGAGGCTCCACACTCAGATCTACTTGCCCTCTGAGAATACAGGAATGTCTGGCTTTTGCCCAAACTGGTCTCCTGATGAAAGTTGACTTATTCCTCCCCACCAGGCCAGACCAGGACACACGCTCTGCTCAGGCGAAGAGTGAGAAATGAGGAGCTCAGTTTGTCATGCAGGGAAAGGCAGGGCTGATTGGCTGAAGGTCATGACCATGTTTTCAGAAACTTCTGGTTCTGGAGAAGCAGAATACGGAGCCATTGGCCCAAGTCACAGAATGCTGTTAGAGCAAGTCATTAACCATGAAAATATTCAACATTTCAGAATTAATCTCCCAAAAGGAATCTTCAGACTTATAACTTGCTTTGAGTTTAACTTTTGTTCTGATTTTTAAAGCAACTTTGGAGAAGAGGGGAAGAGACTCTGAGATTTACTGCCATGTCTATCTCAGGGACTAAATAACATGGCTTTCCCAGGATCATCACTCTATTATTACTGATTAGAATTAAGCCCCAGGAAAATCTAGAAGGACAGACATCAAAATGATTGGCTCTGAGTGGAGAGATTAGGGGGATTCTTTTATTTCTTCATAATTAATGTTTTTCTCCAAACTCCTATACTATTTAAAGAGAAAAGAATTGCATCCTCTTAAAAGGGTATAAATCAACAAAGAGTGGAATATGCGGGGTGACACATCAAGGGCTCCAGTTCAGGGGCCTCTGTAAATATAGACAGTTGGTCGGGTGGAAAAGTCCAGTGGCCTTTACCATGGGCACAGGCAGGGAGGAGGTAAGAATGAAGATTCATCTAAGCCTGGGTAAAACTCTCAGGGAAAGGGCTTCAAGGCGTGAGATTCAAGCAGGAAAGGCATGAATGGAAAAGAATAGAACCAGGACGTCTAAAGACAACAGAACAGGCCTAAAGCTTCCAGGGTGTGCTGGGTCAGAGGGGAAATGTCCCTCATCCCAGCAGCCAGAAGAGTCTGCCAGGGTCCAGAAATGCCATTGACAAAGAGGAGGCCGCTGGAGCCAGGGAGAGGCCCCAATCTCTGACAGCAGGAGCCTGTGGCTGGCCTGACCTACTCTCCCCATCATGGCCACTGGCTGCCATTCCCTTTAACCTCACTGTCCCTCATGCCTTGTGTTTACCCTGGAATAGGTCCTGGAACACAGTAGGCACTCCAAAGTAACACCTGAATGTCAGGGGACTAAAAGAAGATGGTTCATCCTCCAGAGAAACAATCAGAGAAAAACCACACCAATAAGGGCAGAGGCCCTGAGCTTGGGTGGGCAGAATATTACAGAGTAAGGGTGAGAAGAAGGAGGATGAGGATTGAGTGGCTCCATAAACCTAAGGCCTAGGACAGAGGAGGAACTGGGGAGGGAGCTGTGGTCCCTCGTAAGCAGAAGAGATGATACTTCACAGCTGTGGATAAAGAGAAGCAAGTACAGCTGGGAGAGGCAGTTTCAAGGCATCTGAGAAGCAGAAAGTACTGGTGTCCAAGAGGGACACTAGTAGGGCTGAGGCTCACAGCATGCAGGGCTGGACCTTAGGGAGCCACCCCCACCGCCCCAGATGTGGTGGCCTTGGTGGTGTGTGGGGGTACTTGAGGGGGTTGAGCTTGAGACGATGGCAGGGTGCCCACGATGTAACCAGGACTATATGAGGAATGGGACAGAGTGAGGGCCAGCAGAAGCAAGCAGGGAGGGCTCAGGGTGTGAACTGTCAGGATGAGGAGCTGCGGGAAGAGGAGTATTCAGGGCTCCAGTCTACAGAGGCACCTGGCAGGAACCTGTCCTCGCATCAAGGACTATTTGAGCGTTTGTCATCACAAGTGCATCATCCCAGACCAGCCAAGTCTTCACAAGATATCTAGCAAGATATGATGAAGAGGCAAGGGGCAAACTGTTTATGGGGAGAGGGAAACAGTGACCAGAAAGACTTGGAAGAGGATGTCCCAGGAAGGAGCACAACAGGCAGAGAAGACACAAATGTCCTGGGCCAGAGTTGAGTACCAGGCAGGTGTGAGCACCTGGGGTGAGGGCTTCAGGGGAGTAGATGTCTAGACGTGTCAGTGTCTTCACCCCTCTGAGCCCCAGCATCGTGGATGTGTGTATCCGGGATGGTCATGCTTTGACTCACCAGGTCCTGAGGTGAATCGTGCCTGCTTCCTGAGCAAGCTGCCATCCTGGATGGGCAGGGGAGGTTTCCCCTTGTGTAAGGGATGGTAGGAGCGGAATGCCAATAAGAAGAGCCTGACCTGCTCTCCTCATCATGAGAGCAGGGGAGATGCTTTATTTTATTCTTATTCTACAAAGAAAGAAGGAGAGTGGAAACACCCAAGGACTCCCTTGCCGTTAGTGTCCATTCTGAGTTTGGGGCAGAACATTCATTCTCTCCTTTAACAAAGGTCTACTGAGCAGCTTCTGCATATCAGCATGCCGCGGGTGCTGGAGGTACAAAGCTGAAAAACCAAGCAGGGTCACAGGCTCTCAGAACCTTCCAGGCTAGAAAGAAGGCAGATTGTCCCAGCAAACGATGGCAAAACAGCATGAATAATGCAATGCAAGTGGGCAAGCCTGGGGAGGCTTGACAGGAAAGCCTCTCCAGGGGCAATGGCCTTGAGATGATGTTTGAAGAATGAGTCCACTGTCCTCTCATTTTGCAGGAGGGGCTGTCTCCATGCTACCTGTTGACAGTGAGAGTCATCCGGATGAAAAACGTCCGGCAGGCTGATATGAGTGAGTACCCTCCTCTCTCTTTCTTCCTTTCTCTTTGTTTACTGGGTCTGGATGGAGAGAGGCACTAACTGGGAAAATGGTCAGGTGTGTCTGTGTGCGTGCGCGCGTGTGGGTATGTGTGTGTGTGTGAGTGTGAGCACACATGTGCACGTGTGTGGGTTGTAGTTCAAACTTTGGGGCTTCTGTCATTTTTCCAGGGCCCTCACTCTTGCTATAATGGCGGTGCTACCAGCCCCCGCAGCCTGCACCTGCATCTGAGTCTCTGTCCCCCTCACTGTCTCCTCCCCACTCCCTTCCTAGCATCCTGTTCCAGGAGTGCCAGCTTCGCCCTCACTGAGGATGCTTTGCTCCTCCCTGAGTTTAGGGGCTTTGGGGATGAAGAGGAAGGATAGGCCCTTAGGCACTGTGGGGCCAGCTGCCATCCTACTCCCAGAGCCCTTCTCATGACAGGGTCCCAAATCAGGCCCTGGGGGCCATGCCAGAGCCCATAGCCCCTGATTTCGTGGCCCAGCATCATAGATGTGTGTCTCTAGGATGGTGGTTGTGCTTTGACTCACTGGGGTCCTGGGGTGAACATTTGCCGGGTGCTGTTTTCTTGGAGCCCTTACTTCCCCTTTCTCCTGGCTCTCGCTGTGTTCCCAGGCCATGGGGGCCGGTGAAGCCATCTAAGTGGACAGGATCCTCCCCTACCCCTGTCTTTGGGTGGCTTTCAAGAGGGCAGAAGAACCAAAAGCCCCTCCCCATGCTGCCCTCATCCTACCTCTTGAGAGAGGAAGTTGGCCCTGAGCAGGAGAAAGCTCTGTGTCCAGGCCTCACGCCTGGTGACCAAACAGGAAAGTCTCCAGGGACACAGGGATCCCAAAAGACTCGGGAGGCATGAGAGAGGCAGGGAAGATACAGAGCCTTGAGCCTGAGTGTACATGTTAACAAAGGGAGACATTCCTGTCCAAAACAGCTGCAGAATAATAGACGATGGCATTCCAATCTTTAGAATCACAACAGAATTTAGAGCCAGAGAAGGACAGGAGAGCTAAGAGTAGCCAAGAAGGGTCCAGTGAGGGTCTGGGGTCTCACAGGGACAAGAAGTGGAGATCCAGAGGCCTGGGACCCACACAACTTCCTGAGGGCTCATATGCAAATTGTGCTGGAGAACAGGTGCAGAGAGGCTGAGAACTTACTGGGAAGCTGTCACTGCATTTCGAGGATGAATGTGGAGGGCAGGAAAGGGAGGCCTCTTAACCTGGAGGCAGCAAAGGAAACAAGCAGAATGCAGCCTGAGTCTCTGGAGGCAGAGTGGTCCAGAGCCCTGCCAGCAAGAATGCCCCAGCAAACATCCAGTTTGTGGCTGTATCTGTACCATGTCCAACCAGAGGGCCAGGGACTTCTCCCTGGGCCTCTTAGGGCTTTCTTAGTCCACCAGTGAGCTACCTATGGAGCCAGGGAGTGTTCCCTGGACCTGGGATGTGGCTGCCTTTTTTGCTTTCTTGCCCATGCCACAGAGTCACTCAGACATTTCTCTCCCTGGGCAGAATCACACCCACACCTCAGGACAACCCAGTTCCCACACACCTGCAGCAACACTCACCTTTCTCCAGCTTCTCTTGAGGTGTGTCTGTGCCAGCCCCTCGAGTCACCCTAGCTCACACCCTACGCTGCATGCCTGCACCTGTGCACTCAGGCCTGCCCATTGCCGAGTCCCTTCCTTCTGTCTTCTTCCTGCCACACCTGTCAGTCAGAGGGTGATGGGGCGCAGGGCAGGAGCAGGCAGCCAGAGTAACAGACTTTGGTCTCACTCCACAGCCTCCTTGTCCTCTTCCCACACACCCCTTGGGCATGCAGGCTGCCTTTTGGGGGCACTCAGTCCTCTTTGGGAACCCCCTCGCTGCTTACATTTTTCTCATTTCCCCTGAGGGACAAGTGGAGGGCTATATGACATCTGGGGTGCCAGCCCTGGTCACATCATATCTGACTCCACAGTGTCATGAGTGAGGCTGTATTGTTGCCTTCCCCAGGTTAGGTTTAAGACTGTTCCGATGCCTTGCAATCCTGGGTTACTCTTGCCCCCAGTTGTTCCCTTCTGGTTTGAATCTAAACTCTCTGATTTAGTCTTATAACCTGTGCCTGAGCTTCCAAGGAAGTCATGCCTACTGCATGGCTGAATGGAAGTGAACACGCAGAGTTTTGGGGCTGGCTCCTCATCCCTCATCAATAACTAAAAGAACCCTGGGCCTGAGTGGGCAACAGCTGGGCCTAGAAACCTCCTAGCTGTCAGTTTTTTAATCCTCTTGGGAAAACAAAATCCAAACCAGCACCCCAAGGGTATTAGGCAGGTGTCTCCAGAGGTATTAGGGAGACAATGTTCTGAACATCTGGAAAGATGATTGAGCCAGCTCTGCCACCCACATTCCAGGAAAAGAGACATACCATTCAGATGACCAATCCTCCTATCACTGCATGAGGAACAGGATTAGAACCTATCTCTCACTGGGAAATCCCCTGTCATCTGTGAAATTTTCAGAATTGGGTCACCGTTGCTTAACCATTCCTCACTGCCAACATGATAGTCACGACCAGGTAATGGTGCCTGCCCTGATGCCATCTGGGCCCCCACCATCCCTTCCCCATCAAGATCCCCTCCTTGGGCTGCACTGTCCTTCTCCCCAACGTTTCATATGGGAAACTGCTCTCTTCAAAAGAACCGAAAAGCAACTCAATGCTTGGAAAGTGAGGGTCTGATCAATCTTGTCTCTTTTAGGAGTATTTTTATTGCAACTAAAGATTTAAGCCTTAGTCCAAAGATACTGAGATTGTATTTTATGGATTTAATGGGAGAATTTTAGGCATGCACTGATGACAGGAAACTGATCTGAGAGGGGAAAGGGCTTTTACAGGATCCATCAAACCAGGGTGCAAAGTTAGTAGGGTGCGGACGGTTGGCTCCTGCCTGCCGGCTCCCAGTGTAGAGAAGGCACAGCTGAGGAGAATGATCCAGGCCCAGGAGGAGGGGTCCAAGAGGGTTGAGCAGGTTCCTGGTGAGTCTCCCCATCAGCAGAGCTGACCTGCTTACCAGGATCTGCAGTGGCGCAGCCCAGAATTTCTTGAGTACTTCTGATACAGCCCTCAAGCAAGAGGTTGGGTTGTTCATTCATTTATTTATTCAACAAATATCTAGTGAGTGCCTACTGCATTCTAAGGGCTAGAGGCACACACTCCCCTGGCTCTCTTGGTGTTCACAGTATGATGGAGACAGACAAGTCAACCCACCATGGCAGTGCAATGCAGGAGTACTCAACCAGGAGAGGAGCCTGGGGGTACTTGGCCCAGTCAGGAGTACCCAGGCAGGGCTTCCAGATGATGTTCCTAGCCAGGAGAAGGACGGGTAAAAGTAGAAGAGAGTGGAAGGGTGTTGAGGGGAGAAGGAACAGCACATGCAAAGGCTTGAAGGCAAGACAGCATGGCACCTTTTGAGACCTGATTGGGTTTGGCCTGAGTCTAGAGTATGAGTGTGCAGGTGTGTGTGTGTGTCTGTGTGTGTATGAATGTGTGTACATGTGTGAATGTGGGTGCGTGTGTGTGTCTGCACATGTGTTTATGCTCAGACATGGAGGGTACAGGTGGGGTGTTAAAAAGGGTGAAAGATGAGGCTGGGGCTGGGAACTGGGTGGAAGCAGCCATGCTGAGTGTTGGAACTTCTTCCTAAGGGCAGAGGGGAGCCACTAAAGGATCCTAAACTGGGGAGTTTTACTTTTATCATAGTAAAAAGCTCCCTCTGGCTTTGCTTGGGAGAAAGATTAGAGTAGGGCAAGACAGGAGGCAGGGAGTCCAGTTGGGAAGTGGTCCCAGAGATGATAGTGGCCTGCACCAAGGCAGTGGCAGTGCAGATGAGACATGGACAGGTTTGACATATGCAAAGGGTCAAATCAATGCAATATGAGAGTCAGGGAGACACTTGGCTTCTGGCCTGGACACCTGAGTGGAGGTGAGGAGGAGCAGGTTGGGAATGGAGAGGGTGGGTGGGGACAATGAGATCATTTCCTTTTGATTCTGTTGAGTTTTGGTCATTCTTTTTGTCTGGATTAAATGATCATGATGACATCTATTTTAAAGGATAATGTCATCTCACCTTCATTCAATGGAAAGAGGGCTGTAAATTCCAAGTCAGTGAATGGTGAGCCTGCGGAGATTAACCAGATAATCAGGGATTAAATTAGGAGCCAGGAATGTGTCTGATGCAAACTGGAGTCACTGGCTCTGATAAAGCTTTCAGTGTAGTGACAACGCAGGACAAAGTCTGTCCCAGAGGATGGTCCTGGTTCCACTCACATTGGTAACTCGTAATAATAATTATGAACTACTTTGAATCAGTCCTGCCGCTATAGAACTCCCATCTTCACACCAGCTTTACTCTCTAGAGGACTCTCTGACACTGGAAACTGTATTGACTTTTACCATTTTCTACATAGCTGGTGTGTACCCTGGACTCACCCCGGCAGATTGCCAGGAGAGTGACAAAGGCAGTCATGGCATCCTTCCTTCCTTCCCCCAGGTAGAATGGCGGCGGAACCAGGCTAAGCTGCTGTTTTTCACCCTATCCCTTCTGCTGCTCCAACCAGAAGCCCTAGGGGGCCTTCCTTCATTTGGAGAGGGCCCATTGGGGTCAAGAACTTATCCCTTCTCCAGAACACATACAACAACATTACACTTGGGTTGTTCATTTAGAGCAGTGGTTTTCAACCTTCCTAATGCCACGACCCTTTAATACAGTCCCTCATGTTGTGGTAACCCCTAACCATAAAATTATTTTTGTTGCTACTTCATGAAGCAGTAGTGTTAAGATTTTAGCCTTCCTGATCTCAGTTTTCTAGTATCTAAAGGCTATCTTCAGCTCCCAGGGGCCCATTCTATGTCTTGGCAGGGGTCTGCTTGGTCTGTTGTTACTTCATGAAATAATTTTTTTTTAAACCTTTAACAACATATTCTTTATTTTCAAGTTATCCATATTTGAAGATGCACGAATGTAATGAAAATAATTTTATGGTTGGGGGTCACCACAACATGAGGAACTGTATTAAAGTGTCACAGCATTAGGAAGGTTGAGAACCACTGATTTAGAGTGGAAAAAAAAAAGCCACAGATGTGAAGGTCTCTTGGGTCATAAACTTCATGCTGGGAGACTGGAATAGGTATGAAGAGCCTGGCTGTGTGCAATTGAGGCATTAAGCTAGAAGGCATGGTGGCATGGTGGCATGGTGGCCCCTGCTCCTAGATCCTACTAAATAGCTCCCAATCCCTGTCCCACCCAGGCCCTTCTTGGCTGACTTGCATTAGACTATGGGAGAGCTAGGCCCTACTTTTGTTTCCCTGGTGACGTGGGCTAAGGCAAGAAGTAAAATGGACTATTGGGGCTGGGAGAGGGAAAATGATGTGGCCATACCCTGCCTCAGACAGCAAGTGTTTACTCCAAGACCAGAGTGCTTCTGATAAGACCCAGAGGCCATTTGTGTCCAAGAGAATGGTCAGTGGGACCTCCATGAAACCTATAGCCTGTGACATTCTCAACAGTCTGCAACAAAGGTCTCTGGAGAGGACCTGGAGTTGGGATGAAACATTGCTCCAGAGGAGACTTGGGAGACTCCACTCCCCCTCATCTCTGAACATGGGTTGTTTCCTTGTGCTTACTGTTGGCCCTCTCTTTTGTGGACAGTAAGCCAGACAGACTGCTTTGTGAGCCTCTGGCTGCCCACTGCCTCTCAGAAGAAGCTGAGGACTAGGACCATCACCAACTGCCCAAACCCAGAGTGGAATGAAAGCTTCAACTTCCAGATCCAGAGTCAAGTGAAGGTGAGACGTGGAGGACTGCATCTGTCTGCCTGCTGGCGTCTCTGTTCCCCACTTGACTATTTCTCCTCTTTGTTTGTGTGTTCTTTGCCTATTTGTTTTTCTTTGTACTTACTTCTTGCCCAAGCAACCTGTCTTCCTACTCATCCACTGCTTCCTTCTGCCTGTCTCACATTCGTCTTTTTCTGAGTTCATTTATCCTTCACCTTTGTTTGGGCTCTCTTGTCCTTCTACCTAATTTTTGCTGCAACTAGATGTCTCTTGCCCCTAAACAGATTGTGTTTCCAGTATCTTCCAGAGCATGCTCCAAGCAGGAGACTACACAAAAGGGGAGAGTTGTTCTATGCACTAAGACCAGCACCAGTCTAATTTTAGCCAGGGGTTTTTCTCTCTCTTAAATCCTTTTTATATTGCTTTATTATTTCTATTTCCTTGGGTGTGTGTTCTTTCATTTATTGAGTTGCTTCGTGTCAGTTTTCCTCAGATGTATGGTGACTCTAACTCAAGTTCACTTCTCCTGTGGGAGAATTGTCCATTGGCTGTACTGAGTTATGACAGCCTCAGCAAAGAACCCTTCAGCAAATATGACCATATTAAGAGGCATTGACCCCATCTGGGGCACTTGAGGCTTTTTACAAAGGACTCTTTATGAAACAGAAACACTTTAACCAGCATCTCCCGGGATCCTTGAAACAAGAGGCCTCAGACTAGCTCAGGTCCCCTGAGACCATTGACCTCAAAGTCCAGCCAGATGACTTGACTCTTGCTATGCTGCTTTGGGACCATCCATGAGACTTTATTAAGGGCTAATGGATCAAAAGATAGAATTCACACACTTCACCCCAATCCCACCAATTATCAGAGCAATCTTGGCCACATCACTCCCCTGGAGTGTTAAGATTTTAACCTTCCTGATCTCAGTTTTCTAGCATCTAAAGGCTATCTTCAGCTTCCATGGGGCTCATTCTATGTCTTGGCAGGGGTCTGCTTGCTCTGCCCCTTCCATTCTTTCCCCCAGATGGAATGAAATCCTTCCACACTTCATAGGCCTCTGACAAGCTTATAAAAGGGCAAAATTATTCTGTAGGAGAGTGAGAGCAGAGGGACAGGAAGGCTTCAGAGAACTGGAAAGGAAGGAACAGATATTTTCTTTCCTTATCATTTCCCTACAAATACCTCTCTCACCTGACCAGGGACTGCTCTGCTGTCCCTTAATACTCAGACCTACCTCCTCACTGGGATTAAACTTAGGCCCCTCATGCTGAAAATGGGTCACTGTAACCAGAGTAACCAGACTTGCACCCTCCCTTCTCCCCTAGAATGTGCTAGAGCTAAGTGTCTGTGATGAAGACACAGTGACCCCAGATGACCATCTCTTGACAATTCTCTACGATCTCACCAAGCTCTGCTTCAGAAAGAAAACCCATGTGAAGTTTCCACTCAACCCAGAGGTAGGTGCAACCCAGGCCCTCAGCCTCCTCCCTCATGAGGAGCAAGTGGTTATTCCCGAGAGATCATTCCTCGGGCTCCTATTTGTGCATACAGTCAAGTCAGGAAAAGATGGCGCCACTAGTTCAAATCCCAGGGTTATTGCTTACTAATAGTGTGACAAGACACGTAATACCTACTACACAGGGCCATTGTGAGGTGTAAGTGAGAACATGTAGTTAAGGTACCTGGTGGTATTTGCAGTAGAAAATGGAGATACAGTAAGTATTGGTTCCCTTCCCCCTTTCCTTCCCTCAGAGTCCGATTTCTGGAATGGCCCCAGGAACAGAAGACACAAGGGGAAGGCAGGCAAATCTGCAAGTCAGAAATAAGTCAGAGCTGGAGAGGATCAGGGATATAGAGCCAATCACTCCAAAATAGGCATGAGGACATCTCAAAGAACTGGCATCCCAGCCTTTACCTGGCTCAGATTCCAGGGGAAAACTGAAGACCAGCCAGGTCAGGGCTCGCCTCCTGTTACCCAACAAGAGGTCTGAAGGAACAGGTGAAGGAGGGGGCTCCTGCTGCCAGCAGTGGGCTTGTTGAGGGCCATATCTCAGTGCTCCCTTGCCCCAGCACCGAGCTCCTCAGGGAGGGCAGGCTAGCTCTGCAAGCCCACAGCTGGGGGTAATGAGGAAAAGGAAATGCCCAGGCTGGGCTGAGGGTCAGCTCCACACCCTACACTCCCTGGGTTGTCAATTATGTTCCTGGTGCCAAAGACTTGCAGACAGAGGGAGGCAGTGGGGAGAAAGGCCACAGGGCAGCAGGGCAGACATGGAGGAAGACAAGGACAAGTCAACAGGGGCTCTTGGTAGAGGGTTCTGGTCTGCAGACATGTGCAGACACAGCTCTTAGCCCCTTTCCTTTCCCCCTGCCAGGGCATGGAAGAGCTGGAGGTGGAGTTCCTGCTGGAGGAGAGGTGAGTAGGCCCTGGCCCCAGGTCCACCAAGGTCCTGACTATTAAGTGGCTTCTAGGAATAAGCATTTCAGAGCTGGGTCAGCCTTTCTGCCATCCTCCCCTCTTCATGTCTCCCTCCTACCACTAACCCTGAACTCCTCACTGTGTATCAGAATCATTTAGGAGCCTCTAATAGTGTAGAGTGTAGGTCCTGAGTTCTGCAGATATCAGTATTGCTTTAAAGACCCAGTACGGCCTGAGTCCCCTGCATTCCCAATGGTGGCCTTTGGAAAGAATTCCTGCCACTCCACCATGGTGATGGGAGCTTTGTTGAAACTCCACTGACAAAGATGTTAGGACCAAGGTGTCTCCTCCTTGACCCAGAACTGTTAGAACAGATGCCCCTAAACCCTGGTCTAAAGCACAAGCTGTCCCCACCCACACAGCCAACTTGGAGCTAAATCTGGGGTGGAGGCTCAGACTCAATGTGTACTATTGTTTCCAGATGTTTTCAACGAGGAAAATGACCCAGAGTCCTGGAGGTCTGACTATGCTGGGGATTCACAGAGCTGGAGGGACAGGAGGAGAAAGAGAAGGAAGAAAGGGAAGGGGTGGTAAGGGAGGGGCAGAGCCCTGCCTGGAGAGGACAACCCCCACTCTGGCATGGGCAGAGTGACCTGCCATGATTGGACAGCCCACTTCTCCACCAGGGCAGGGCAGAGCCCCCCTGAACTTATGATCATCTGAGATGCCTGGGACGATGAAAGAAAAGAAGATTGAGATAGGATGAGCAGGCTTGCCAGCTTGTACTTGGAGAATCTTCTGCCTAGAGGATCTTGGGACTATTTGAGGGAACTTATTTTCTACCAACAGTTGATTGGCAAATTAGAATCTATTTTATTTCACACTGAGGAAAATTGGCACTCTCTCCTCCAATCCTTGGTTTGACAGGACTTTTGTGGAGGTTGAAAACTCCTTGGTGAAATTAGAAAGTGGCTTGCAAAATGAAATTTGTCAAGCTTTGTGATAAGAGTTGATCTGAAGACAAAGTCATCTTGGGCTTAATTTTGGTGGGGAAGGCTGAGGATGCCCCTAGGCTAATTGCAACCTTGAAGGTTTATGTTCTTAACTTTATAACACAAGAACATTTAATGCCACCAGGACCCTCTCTATCTGGGTCAGAACTGTTTGTTAAATGCATAAATTAAATAAAGTTCAGTGGAGTAATGGGTTATTACCAGAAGGACTCAGGTCTGCCCTAGTTGGTGGACTGTGTCATTTCTTGCAAGGTATTTATCCTTATAACTCCATGCAGTTACATCTGGTTGGACACAAAGAACAATTATCCTTCTTTAAAAAAAAAAATAGAACTCTTCTATTTCTTTTAACCATAAATCAACTCTTTTTCCTGGACATTCTATTTCAAATGTATGCCAGTTTCCTCCTTGACAACCTATAAATCTAAGGTTTCTTAAGCCAATATTTTTCGCAAGAACCTAGAAGTCTCGGCTATTTTGTTACTGATCCTATTTATACCCTTTGCCACCTTTGTGAGAAATAGTCAAGAATGATAGAACTGACCAGGAGTTTTCATTTTGTTTTTCAGTCCCTGTCCGCCTGAGACCCTCATCACCAATGGCGTGCTGGTGGTAATTGTCCTTCTGAGTTCCTGTATCTCCAGAGGCCAAATGGCTACGGTTCTTAGGGCAGCAGAATTGAGGGAGAAAACACTGGGCCCAGCTTGGGTCCTTGTCCCATCCTGAGCCCAGGAGAAGTTCGACTAAGTTAAGCCAGCCACATGGGGCACACAGAGGGACAGAAGCAGGAAGCTGGGCTCCTGCAGCCAGGGGAGAGGTAGCTTGGACAGCACCCTAGCCCAGCATCCAATAACCCAGAAAGAGGACCCCTTCTCCTGAGAACCAAGAAATGAATCCATAAAAGGCAGCTTCCTCTCAGACTCGATCTTGGTCCTGTTCCCCCCAACCCCAATACCTCTGTAGCAGTGATTTTCAACCAGTGTGCCATGAAATGATTTTAGGTGTGCTATGAAAATTGTTAAAGGTCACTAATTAGATTATTTTTGAAGCAAGTTCAAAGCACAGTAAAGTATATTCTTTTTTTAGTCCTTTTTTTAAAACAACAGATATGATCTAAGTGTGCCACGGAAGTTTAACTATAGGTTCAAGTGTGCCGTGACATGAAAAAAAAAAAAGGTTGAAAAACGCTGCTCTATAGGCAGTGTTTCAGTATTAAACATGTTTCATGATTCAGCTGTTGGTACAGATATTTTAATTTAATGCTTCCAATGCCCCAGAGTTCAAGGAGACCTTTACCCTAAAAAGAAGTCTTTGGGAATTTGTGGGAAAGGAACTTAATCTACCTCTGATGCTTCTTCTTTTTTTTTTTTTTTTTTTTTTGGTAGAGGTAGGATCTCTCTATGTTGACTTGGCTGGTCTTGAACTCCTGGCTCTGGCCTGAGCCTCCCTAAGTGTTGAGATTACAGGTGTAAGCCACCATGCTGGCCCTGCCTCCACTTCTTGACCGAGGTTATTTTGTTGGAAGCGCTCACTTTCAAAGCCCAGAGCTAAACATTCCCTCGGGTCAGATCCTCCATCTGCAGCTGAGAACGTGACCCCTAGTAAACTATGACCATGCACCTGAAACATCCAGGACAGCTTTGTTTTCAAATATCTGTCTCTGAATAAGATGACATTCCTTGATCGGGTTCAGGGAATGTGGTCACGCGCCCTGAGTTCCCTGGTGTCAGTCCAAAGTCAGCCCAGTGCTGCGCTTGTCTCCGCTCTTGGGCCTGGAAGAGCAGGAGGTGGCTGGTGCTCAGACCTTCAGTGCCCCTCCCTTGCTTTGTTACAGTCTCGACAAGTCTCCCGCCTAGAGGTTCATGCAGAAGCCAGGAGGCTGCGGAAGAGTAAAAAAAGTGAGCCATTTTATCTCCTGTGCCTTCTGGGGTTGGGGTAGGAAGTGCTGCTTCCAAATCCTGTCAATGTCAGGCTCAGCCTGGTCTCAGGCTTCCCTGGGCGCAGTGGAGCCAACAGCTTGGCTGAAACTCCTCGGGGGCGTGAGCACCTTTCCTCCCAGCCTGCTTTATACAGGGCAAGTTCACCCAGTCACCCCCAAGACCCTTGAGTCTTCCAGGTCTGACATGTGAAATGGGCCTGGGCTCTCAGTGCTGCCCCTGTGCCCACACCTGTCTACATCGCACCTTGCCAGGAGCTAGGGTTGCCTGGGTCCCTGCAGTGATCAGCACCTGGTACGGGCTGGTGCTGGCACGCTCAGGGCCCCTCTAGCTGTTCTCCTTCCTCTAGCCAGTTCTTAAGTCACGTGGAGTCCTAGCATTTTATAGCTGCAGGGACCTGAGGGATCCACAAATACCAGCTTCCTGCCAGGACCGGCCACCTGCCCCACCCCATCCTGCCCATGCCAGGCCCCATGCCTGTCCTAGCAGAGCGTAGTGTGGCCCCACGGACATGGGGAGGGGAATGAGGAGAGGAAGAAGCCTGCACCCCAGACTGCCAGGGTGATGAGGGCCTGCTTTCTCTGCAGGGGGCAGGTAACTTTGGGAGGTTTTCTGGCAAAGAAAACCAAGGAGGACTCTGTCAGCATCTAAAAGGGTTTTCTGGAGCCCACATTTGTCAGCATCACTCAATCACTCATAAGTCTTATTAAAATAAATACAGGTTCCTGCCTGGCCCTATAGAAAAAGAATCTCTGGGGCATTTGAACCAGTGCCTGGATTATTCAAAACTCCCCTGGGGCACCTCCAGATAGGCTTTTTTGCTGAGCCAAGTGAGGAGGTGGAGAGTGAGAGGTTTCCCAGGTCCTCATGCCCTTGTCGCCTCTCCCAGTGCAGGACCTCTTGGTGATGGTGAGCGAGTCTTTTGAGAACACCCAGCGCATCCTGCCCTGCCCAGAGTCCTGGCGCCCAAACCCTGCCTACTTCCACTACCCCAAGTACTTCCAGCCCCAGCTGCACGTGGAAGTGCCCAAGAGTCACAGGAGCTGCCCAGTAAGAGGCACTTGAGTTGGGGGAGGCACAGGGGACTGGGATGATGGATGGGGGGTTCTCAGAGAAGCACCTCAGCCCTCTCATGGAACCCATCCATCCCTCTAGCTTTGCTGCTACGGTGCACAAAGGAACAGCCCCATCTGCCAGCCCCTTGACTGCCTTTCCGACAGCCAGACCATGATGACCCTGCCTGTGGTGAGGACATGTGCCTGGGAAGAGGTCTCTGAGCGGCTTGCCTGGAGCTCCTACAGAGGAAGAAGGGGAGAGCCTGGTGCAGGGGATCCAAGGAGAAAGATGACTCCTGGGGTTCTCTCTCAGGCAGGGGGGAGGAGTCTTGAGGGGTAGGAGAATAAGGAGCTACAGTGTGGTCCAAAAAGATGTGTGGAGGCTGAGGCTGGTGGGGAGAATCGTATCCAGAGGAGGGAAGAGGATGGAGCATGTGATGTGTGTGCACGTGTGTGCTTGCTTATGTAAACATGCACATATGCCAAATCAAGCCCAGGGCAGACAGTGTAGAAAATCTCCACTTCTTTGGTTGGGATCACTTGGCTCTGAATTGTCTTCTCTGACAAGCTTTTCATCTTTTGCTCCTAAGGGTGAGAATTATGAATTACACATGAAGTCTACACCCTGGTAAAGTAACCTCTTTCCGTCCTTCCCTCTAACTTATTCATACTAGTGGTGTGAATGGTTATCTCTCTGTGGTTTGATTGACATGTCCCTGTTGGCTAGTGATGCTGAGTATCTTTTCATAGGCTTGCTGGCCTTTTGCATGTCTATCCAGAGACTGTCCAGTCTTTAAGTGGGCTACTTATCTTTTTATGAGTCCTTGCATATTCTGGATGTAAGTCCCTTGTCAGATATATGATTTGCAAATATTTCCTCCTATTCCATGGCTTATCTTTTCATATCCATGATGGTGTCCTTTGAAACATAAAGGGCTTTAATCTTAATGAAATCTATTCATTTATTTCTTTTCTCACGTACAGTTTAGGTGTCATACATTTATCTTAGATACCTTTGCCTAATCCAAGTTGGTGAATATTTATTCCCATGTTTTCTTCTAAGACTTTTATAGTTTTAGCTCTCACATTCAGGTGTGTGGTTTATTTTTGTATACAGTTTGTTAATTTTTGTATACAGTGTGAAATAGGTGTCCGATTTCACTCTTTTGCATGAGGATATTTAGTTATCGGAACACAATTTGGTGAAAAGCACCATTGAATTTTCTTGGCACCTTTGTCAAAAATCAAGTGACCATAATTTCTTCCTGCACTTTGGTTAGCTACTTGCCCTTGGACCAGTCCTTAACCTCACTAAGTGTTTTCTCTTTATCTGTAAATTTGGAGGATAGCAGGAATACCATATACCCCGGGTTGACTTGAGGATCCACTGAGGTAGCACATGTGAAGTACTTAGTAATCCATCTGGCAAATACCAGCTAATGTAATTATTGTTATTATTAATGTAATTAATTCCTTCTTGACACCAAGGAAAGAGTTATTTCCTTGAAGCTGTGTCTACAGTCCTGTGCTAGACATGGGCGTGTGATAGGATTGCTCTCAGGCCCTGCCTTCGAGGAGATAAGGCTTTGTTAGTAAGTCCAGACTCAGGCCCGAAACTGTCACAATCCATTCACCTAGAGTCACTGGGGAGCTAGGCTCAGAAACTGAAGGGATACAGGTGGGCAAAGGGAGAATGCCTCCGGAGAGGGCCAGGGTCTGCCCAAAGAACTGCTCCTGGGGACTCCGAGGGCATCAGGGTCCCTTCCAGGAAATAGCTTGAGATGAGCTGGCCAGGTCAGGTAGGATCTGGGACACCAGGCCCAGGAATCTGGGCTCGTTCAGGGTGGGGACTTGGTGAGATGCACCACTCCTGCCCCACCCACCTACTGTGAAGACCTGTGTGGAAAACTCTGATGAGATAAGGGGTGTGAAGGTTTTTGTCAACTGCACAGACACACTGAGGATTATTATTCTGGGAGCAGGAAGGGTTTAATGAAGAATGTGAACAGGGTTTGTCTATCTAGCTCAGGAGAGTCCATTCTGTATAGCCTCCTCCAGAAGGATTTGCTAAAACGATCTTAGGGCCCCTTGTCAGCTATGTCTGGTTTTAAATTATAGAGGGCACCTGGGGGAAGTCTTTTTGGACCTTCCAGATCTTGCTGGGGAGGCAGAGGGGTCAGAGTCCCTAATACAATATATGCCAACAGTTATCTTTTGTCAGATATCAGCTTAGAGCAGGCCAGCCAAGGCCTCGAGGGGTCCACATTTGTTATCTCACTAAGTACTGTAGACAGTTCCAAGATATTTTACAGAAGAGAAAATGGGGGCCTAAGGTCACAGAGGTGGTATGTTCCACTGGGCTTTGAACCTGGGTCCACCTGACCCTAAAGCCATGTCTACTCCCTGGAGGTAGAAGCTACAGGCCTGCTCAGCCAGGGTCCCCTCTCCCCTCAGCTCTGAGGCCCTGGACGTTCGGCTGGGCTTCAGCCTGTGCCCGGCAGAGCAGGAGTTCCTACAGAAGCGGAAGGTGGTGGTGGCCGAGGCACTGAAGCAGGTGCTACAGTTGGAGGAGGATCTGCAGGAGGATGAGGTGCGTAATCTGAGGTCGTCGGCCTGGGCTCAGGGCCTGCTGTAGGCCGAGCTGGTCCTGCCAGCCACCAGGCCCTTCCCTGCGTAGGATGGATGGACTCAGAACTTCCCCTGTCGTGGCTCTTACTGCTTAGCTGAGGGTGCCAGGGGAGGCTGTGGCTGGATGTGATTCAGTTGCACATTCAGAAGGGGAAGGAAGGACCCCAGCTGCTTCTCCCATGCACTAGAAGATCCTGAGGTGACCAAGGGTGCCTTCACACACAAGGACAAAATGGTCTCTTTGCCCCAGCCAGGAGAACATTTTAAACTTTACCACCTCCTGCACCACACACCTCCACCCAAAAGACCATAAGGACCTTTTTCAACTGTCTCAGCTCTCAAATCTGCACACGACCCCAGAAATAACAGCAGCAGGGAGCTGGAGAGAAGCAGCTTGCACTCCCCAGGCCAATGGCTTCTTCCAGTGGGAGCAGAGGTGCCTTTGTCAGAGGCTTGTCACCTCCCTGGCGGGGGACTGAGCCCCTCATCTACAATCACCCAAGCAGTAGGCGAACCTGCCAGTGCTGCCTTCTTCTAAGGCTGACCACAGGTGAGATGGAGACCAGGTGCACATCTGAGGAGGACCTGCGATTGGGTGTTAGCCAGAGGAACAGTTTTACAGTCCCCATTCAAATGAACACCTAGCGAGAGTCTTCGCAAAGAGCCCCCTCCTCCCTCCCATCCTTAGGCAACTTAACGATCTTAAGCTTAAACACATCTTAAACTTCTGTCAACCTAGACCTGGCAACCCTGCTCCTTCCCACATCAACAATTCATTTACTCCTCCTGTTCTCCCAAATACAGTATGCATGGAGCATGTGCCACATGCCCTAACTTTAAATCCATTGGTAGAAAGAGATTGATTTGTCCCCACGGAGGGATTGCACGTTAGCTGAGCTCTTGAGCAAGCCACCTACCCACCTGGACCCCAGTTTTATCATCTCTTCACCGAGGGCTGGACTAACAGTGCTAAGAACTCTTTTAGCTACCACTTTCTGTGACTTGCCAGGCCTGTGTCAGAGCCCTTTGCTGACACCAACTGTTAGGTTTGGAGCCAAGGTCTGATTCTGAGCCTACTGGATGGCCCCTGGTCTATGGAAAAGAGGGTGTCAGGTGGCACAGTACCCCACTCTCTGCTCCCTGTGACTAGCTCTTCCTCCTCCACCCTTCTTTCTAAGCTGCCAACTGCCATTTTGAGCCTTCTCCCCCTCAGCTTTGCCCCTGGATCCTTCCCCAACCATCTGCCTGTGTGTGTCCCTAGGTGCCGCTCATAGCCATCATGGCCACTGGGGGTGGAGCAAGATCCATGACCTCCATGTATGGCCACCTGCTGGGGCTGCAGAAGCTGAACATCCTGAACTGTGCCAGCTACATCACTGGCCTATCAGGGGCCACCTGGTAAGGAGCTGAGAGTCATGGTCCAGAGGAGCCCAGAGGAAGCAGCACAGGCTGGCCTGGGGTCTGTGGTGAAGCTGCTCCTCTTCCGCCCCAAGATACAGTGACTCGGGAAGCCAAGGAAGCTCTCCCACCTATGAGGTGTGACTTTGGGCATGCAGCCTAACTCAGTTTCTGCATCTGTAAAGGGGGCTAACTGACTTCAGTGCTGCATACACCAGAGACACTATATATGTTGGCTGATGTTACTATTTTCCTGGGGCTGCAGCAGGGATTCAGGAGCATGGCAGCCAACTAAGAGTGACCCTCAGGGATTATGACCCTCTCCTGCTGGGGTGAGGCTAGGAAGGTTTGGAGGGAGCTAGCTCAGTGGCCCTGCCTTCCCACCCTCCACACCCATCTGCCCACTGCCTCTGCCCCACCAAGCCTCCTTAGGCAGCCTGAGGGAAGCAAGCAGGGCCCTGCTGCTGGTGAGGCACAGTGCTGCGGGTCCACTGGACTATTAGGGACCTACAAAAATGCTAATTTCTTCTAAAACAGAAGGGAAAAAATGAACTTAAAGAATGAAGGAAATGTTTTTTAAAATAACATCAATATATCTGTTTTCATACAGCAGTTGTGAAATATATTTTAACGTTTTTCTGGTGGAAGGGGCCCACCAAGTCATCATATGGCCCTGGTTCAGGGTGGCCTTTCAGCCAGGGCACTTCTTATTTTGCACATGACTAGTGGGCCTGTGAGCCCTCCACTCAGAAAACCAAGGGCTCCTCAGGCCATGCCACCTCGTCAGAGGGTTGGGGGCATCAACCCAGATGGGACAGAAGGGACTGCCAGCAGGTAGCGGTGCTGCCTCTGTGCCAAGCACTGGGCCGACTACTTCCCATGGGGAGCATCTCATTTCTTCCTCACCACAAAACCACAAGGGAGAGGGAGGTGCTGTCCTCATTTTACAGCTGGAGAGACCAAGTAATTTGCCAGGATCACTCACCCAGTCCCGGGCCCACATTCTTGACCTCCATGTGCAACAGCTGCCCCCCCCAGGTGGTGGGGTAAGAAGATAACTTGCTTCCAGCAGGGCTAGAGTTACCTGCATCCTCCTGGACTTCTGTGAGGCAAACGAGAAGTAAGGAGGAACCCAGGCCTAGCCAAGGGGAGGGTGCAGGGTCCTCTGGCCTGGGGAAAACATGAGATGTCTTCCTTTAAAAACAAGCATCTGCAATGATTTTGAAAGCTTTCAAAATTATAGAACTAATAGGATGAACCTCATGGAGAGCAGGGCGCTTTCTGGTGAAGAAATCCCCCAACCACCTCCACTTTCCTTGAAATAAGTCCAAGGAAAGAAGAGACCACCATTCATATAGCTGTGCAGCTGCAGACAAGTTCTCCCACAAGGAGACTAGTTCTTGGGCACAGAATGAAAAGGGCCCTTCCCTGTCCTGACACAGAAAAGCCAAGTCCAAGAGAGGCAAATGGAGGCCAGGTCCAAGGCTGCAGAAAGCGTCATCTTTGTTTTGCCCCCGCAACAGCCCATGTATAAGTTAAGAAGAAGAAGAAGGGAAAACACATCATAATTACAGGAATTAGTGCAGCAGAGTAGAAAGAGCCCAGGGTCTGGAATCAGCCAAGCCTGGGTTTAAATAGTTGGCTCCAGCATTTACTTTGTGCCAACCATTTTACATTACACCAACTCATGTAATCTTCACAAGAATGCTATGAGGCAGGTACAATGATCATAATTGTCCTCATTCTATAGATATTAAACTGAAGTAAAAATTGGTTAAGTAGCTTGCCCAAGATCATACAGCTAGTGAGGGGTAGAGTCTGATTTTGAAGATCTGGGTCCAGAAATCCCATCTTTACGACCATGTTACACCTAGCACTCAGTAGGCATTCCAGAAACGGTAGCAATTGTGATTAAGAGTAATAATGTTCACCTCCCCATTAACCACCTCCAGGCATCTGCCTCAATCTGCTTCCTCCAGGCTCCTCTCCTGGCAGGTTAGGCTTTCCAGTGGCCTGTCTACCTTCTCTCCTGCCCTAGCTCAGGCTTAATCAGATAAAGGCTGGATCAGCTCTATCAGCCATGCCTGTCTCTCCCCAGGACCATGACTAACTTGTACCGTGACCCTGACTGGTCCTCCAAAAACCTGGAATCTGCTGTCTTCGAGGCCCGAAGACATGTGGTCAAGGACAAGCTGCCCTACCTATTCCCAGACCAGCTCTGCAAATTCCAGGAGGAACTTCGACAGCGCCGCCAAGAAGGCTATAAGGTCACCCTTACTGACTTCTGGGGCTTGCTGATAGAGGCCTGTCTCGGGGATGAGGTAGGTATCAGCTCCTTCCAGGCCCCATCCTGTCCTGGTTGATGTCCAACTATCTTTCTTCATCAGGAGTCTGGGCTTCCACTGCAGCAAAAGGACTTAGGTTAGATGTGCATGTGTGTCCTTGGGCTATAAGAACCGTGAAGTTGATGGAATCCATGATAGAGAAAGATGATGGGATTGTCTTCTCATCTACCCTTTAGCGGATGCCTGAGACCCTTATAATGGGGGCAAACCTACACAGAGGCAGCATGTCCTCTGACAGCTGTGCCAAGACACCCATGAGAGAAAAATGGGGCAGAAGCTGGGGAAAGCTGGAAAGCCATGACACTATGATACAAGTCTGACCCAGAAAGGTCAGGCAGAAGTATCTTAGACTGCTGCATGGTCTGGGAAGGTTCCATGAGGTCCTTGGAGGGTCTTCTAGCCAAAGTTGGCTATCAGAAGAGTCTTTCATTCCAGGGATGAGCTTGCTTCAGTATCCCTGCCACCTTCAGGCACAGAAAGTGTGGGGCATCAGCACAAACTTAGCTATGAATTTCAGAGCACAGTTAGTCAATGATGCTGTCTAGGGTTGGAGGTCTTCAAGACCCATGGACACCAGAGTGGGCTCAGCTAATCCCTGGGCCCTTCAAGCTTGCACAGGCCACAGAGCCAAAGGCGATTCTCTTGCCTCACCCTCCTGAGTAGCTGGGACTACAGGTGCCTGCTACAATGCCTAGCCATTTTTTCGTTGCAGTTTGGCCAGGGCCAGGTTTGAACCCACCACCTTCAGTATATGGGGCCAGCGCCCTACCCACTGAGCCACGGGCGCCGCCCAACAATAATATTTTTAACAATAGTTAGTGTCCCATGTGATGAGGAAAAATGTACCAAGGCTTTCTATATCAAAAGTCTGAGCATGGTTAGCCGTGGTCGCCCAGCAGGCAGCTGGTGGGACCTCTAAGACCTCAGTACTGCCTCATCTGCGCTGGCCACTCCACTATGGGAGGTGGCCTGTGGCCCAGGCTGACCTGCAAGTCTCCACACTCTGAATGTACCACATAACAAGCACTCTGGGACTTAGAGAGACCTTGGCCGCCATCTAGAGCTGTGTTTTTCAACCTTTTTTTATGTCACAGCACACTTGAATCTATAGTTAAATTTTCGTAGCACACTTAAATTATGTTGATTAAAAAAAAAAGAGTAAAAAAAAAAGAGTGTACTTACTGTGCTTTGAACTTTTTTCAAAAATAATTAATTATATTTAAATTATTTTGTGTGGCTCACCAAAGATCGTCTCATGGCACATCAGTGTGAATTCAAAATCACTGATCTAGCACTTAGGTTTCCAAGCACTTTATTAAAAAAAAGAAAAGAAATTTTTTTTTCTCCCAAACAAATTTTATGAAGGAGCCCAACAAGCCAAGCTGATAAAAAAGAAAACATGGCTGGAGATGACGGCTCACACCTATAGTCCTAGCATTTTGTGAGGCCAAGGCAGGAATATTACTTGAGGTCAGGAGTTTAAGACCACCCTGAGCAACACAGTGAGACCCCCATCTCTACACAAAAAAAAAAAAAGAGAGAGAGAGAGAGAGCCAGATAGAAGGAAAGGAGAAAGAAAGAAGGAAGAGAAAAAGAAAAAGAAAGAAAAAAGAGAGGAAAGGAAGGAAAGAATGAAGGAAGGGAGGAAGGGAGGGAGGGGAAAGGAGGGTGGGGAAGGGAAGGGAAGGAAGGGAGGGAGGAAAGGAAGGAAGGGAGGGAAGGGAAGGAAGGAAGAAAGAAAATTAGCCTGGTATAGTGGCATGTTCCTATAATCCCAGCTACTTGGGAATCTGAAGCAGGAGATTACCTAAACCCAGGAATTCGAGGTCACAGTGAGCTATGATCAGGCCACTGCAAGCCAGCTTGGGTGACAGAGACCTATCTCCATTTAAAAAAAAAAAAAAAGGAGAAAGAAAATGGAGTCACTCCAGTTTGAGAAGAGTGAAAGATATAAGGCCTAAAGAAGGGGGCAGTAGTAGCCTCCCCTACTTCTTCCTTTTTCTCTGCTGGTCCCTGAAACCAGGAAGGAAGACTCTGGGATGCTGAGGGACAGCCCTAAACTGCAGACCAGTCCCACCCTCGCCCTGTGTGTCTGAGTGGTGTACATCCTACTGGTGCACTTCAAGAGCGGGTTTGGTGACAACAGCTGAGCTCCCACAGCAGCCCAGTGGGCTCAGGAGCCAGGCAATGGCTTCAGGTGTCCAGATAGTCTCCTCACTCCGCCCTTTCCTGGGGCTGTTTGTCTTCTTCTTCACCCTCAATCATTTTGTTTCCTCACAGAGAAGTGAATGCAAACTGTCAGATCAGCGTGCTGCTGTGTGCCATGGCCAGAACCCCCTGCCCATCTACCTCACCATCAATGTCAAGGATGATGTAAGCAACCAGGATTTCAGAGGTAACACTGTGGCTAGTGACATACAAATGGGATGGGGGAGGCTCCCCTCTTGGAGAGTAAAGGCACCCGGAACCTCCAGGTCCCCAATTCCACACAGCTTTGCCAACCTTCACATCAAAAGGCTGTGCCTGCAGCTGAAGAAATGAAGTTTGCTACTCCAGTCTGCCCTGTTGCATGGATGGGGCTCACGGGCACCCATCTTGCAGCTTCTCTGGCAGCCTGTTTGATGAGACTGGGGAAAACAAAGGATGAGAAAGGGAGGAGTGCTAGGTATTTCTTAAGCTGTCCTGAGGGAGGGACTCTAGAGACCTGCCCTGCTTTGGGGTCGGTTTTTCTTTTTTTTCCTTTCTTTTTCTTTGCAGTTTTTAGCCCGGGGCTGGGTTTGAACCCACCACCTCCGGCATTTGGGGCCAGTGCTCTATCCTTTGAGCCACAGGCGCTGCCCTGGGGTCGGTTTTAGTTCCGGTTCAGCCGTCCGGGTTGCAAAGCTGAGCCTTGTCCGTCCTACAGAAGTTGGCTACGGTCGCCCCCAGGTGCCCTGTGGGGGAACTGCAGCCTCCCTGTCCCAAGCGCTGCAGGGCGTGAGCCGGTGGCCCAGGAGGGAGGGCCGGGCTATGTGGGCGGGGCTCCCTGGCCGCAGCCCGACACCTGCCCTGCTGCTTCCCTTACAGAGTGGTGTGAGTTCTCCCCCTATGAGGTGGGCCTGCAGAAGTACGGGGCCTTCATCCCCAGCGAGCTCTTTGGTTCCGAGTTCTTCATGGGGCGGCTGATGAAGAGGATTCCTGAGTCTCGAATATGCTACATGCTAGGTGACTCCCGAGCAGATTACCCTGGGCACCCCACGTACCTTTGAATTACAAGAATGACTGGGAAGATGTTGTCCTGGTGCTGGGCTGCCTTGGGTTACCCCTTGAACATGTGACCTTCCTGGCACCTGCTAACATCACCTCTTCCGAGGCGAGGCTCTGGAGCCTACCCCTGGATGAACTTCTGTGGCCTTTGGGCCCAGAAGGACATGACAAAGGGCTTGTAGGTCATTGGGGACCAGAAAGGACTCTCAATGTCCTGGCCTCCAATGGACTCTCTGGTGGTCACTCAGAACTACATTGGCAGGCTCAGATGAAAGATTCTGAACTACCACCTCCTCTACCTGGCTTCAGGCAGCTGTGTGCCAGTTTCCAGAGGTCCACCTAGACCTTGGGACCCAAGGGGCCAGAGAGACCACAGGGTAAAGGGCGGCGCCTGACCCAGTCTCCTACCCTAAGCTCTGTGGTTCTTCAGAAGCCAGGTCACCAAGTGCAGGGGCCTGGCTGCAATGCCCACTCTTAGAGCTCTTTCCTTCCCATCCTCCACTGTGTCTGTCAAAGGGCAACCTCAGAAACAGACCCACATTTACAGCCTGGACAACATGCCCTCTAAACTGCATCCTCTTCGGTTATCCGAATCCAACCCATCCCAGAAAGTCTAACTCAAAGTCCATCTCTTTTGAGAATCCCATTCAGAAGCCCCCAGTGCACAATGGCCTCTCCTTCCCCTAAACACCTATGCTATTGGGCATGTGGTTCAGAAAACTGTAGTTACAACACATGGGCTTGAACTCTGGCTCTTTACTAGCTGTGCAAAGTTGACCAAATTACCTAACCTCTCTGAGCTTTAGCTTTCTAATCTGTAAATTGGGTTCGAGGGTGAAACTTACCTTATAGAAGATCCAAATGGGCCAATGTATGTGAAAGATTTCGTATGTGTATTTTTATTAGTGTTTTGCATTTAAAAATAATAATAACAACAAATAGCATTACATTTATTGAGGGCTCACCATGTGCCAGGTCAGGGGTTTTAGCTTATGCAAGGGTTGGTATCTGACTTGAACTCCAAGCCTGCACTCACTGCATTAAGCCCCCGCTGGGGCTGTGCCTTCTATACCTTCACACCTTCTGGCACTAAAGGGAGGGAGGAGAGCTGAGGGCTGGGAGCATCAGTTATTGTCTCTGTCAAACTGCACCGGGGGAGAGGAAAATCAAAGTCTGCCCCCCACCAGCAGCCTGGCTTAAAGGGGGACTTAAGGCCAAGGCAGAACCAGCCAAGGTGGGCCCCAGGGCGCCTCGGTGGAGCTGCTCATGGGTGGCCTTGGCTCCTTAGGTTTGTGGAGCAGCATCTTCTCCCTGAACCTACTTGATGCCTGGAATCTGTCCCATACCTCGGAGGACTTCTTCCACAGGTGGACAAGGGAAAGAGTACACGACATTGGTAGGTGGCCCACTGGCTTCTCCTTGTGGTTGGGTGATGAGGGCAGCATGGATCATGAACTGAGGACCTGCCATGTGTTTCCACATTTATTCCTATGGCCCACAGACTTGGGAAGGCACCTAGGCTAGGGTGTCTTCCCTGTCTGAAGGGGAGGGTGACTATAGGTGTCACCTGTGCCAAGGCCTAGCAGGAAGCCTCCCAGCACCCAGGAGAGCTGGTGGGGTGGGGATGTATGAGCACAGTTAAATATAACTCTTCTAGACTCCCTGTCTGGACTCTGCGACCCTCCTCACCTGGCACACAACCTCTCCATACCATGTCTCTCACCTGGGTCCTCCTGGCTCCAATGCCAGGCCTTGAAAGCTCAGCAAGGAAAATGTGAGCTGCACTTCCAGGGGCTCACCTCAGGGTGCCAGGCAGCCATGTGCGGCTTTACCTGGGAAGCCCAACTCTTGTGACCTGCCCTTCACTCTCCCTCCCCTGCAGAAGATGAGCCGATCCTGCCTGAAATCCCCAAATGTGATGGCAACATCTTGGATACCACAATAGTGATCCCAGCACCATGGCTGTCTAATACTTTCCGAGAAATCCTCACCTATCGGGCCTTCGTGTCTGAGTTCCACAACTTCCTGTCTGGGCTGCAGCTGCACACTGACTACCTCCAGAATGGCCAGTTCTCCAAGTGGAAAGGTAACCCCGCCAGGCTTCTCCTTAAGGCCTGCCTCCATTTGGATATCAAGGTGGGGATAGAGAAAGATGAGAAAATTCCTCTGACCAAGTTCATTGGGTCAGGTGGCAGACTCTTCCCCACAACATTGTATTCTATACTTGGTGGTGTCATTTTGAACAATGCATGGGTCCAGAGGCAGACAGCAGTGTATTTAATTCACCAAATCTGTACAACAGCTCTATACAGACTCTGTACATCACTCTCACCAGGTAAAAATTGGTCCCATTTTACAGATGGGGGAATATGGGTCCTTTCCTTCTGCAGGTGTGCTCTGGGGATGCCTTTGAATGTGCTGTTCCCTGGAATTGGGCAGGGATAGCCCAGCTCATGGTCCCCCACATGGTAAGGAGCAGAGCCAGGCCTTACACTGTGGTCTCGCAGCAGCTTCCACTCTGTGCTTCTTCCACTGCTAAGGCTCTCAGTCTCACCTTTCACCATTGTTGGTATTTTATTTGGCCATAGCCTACAAATGTGTGCTTGAGCCTGGCCTATTAATACTCATCCTCATCGACTAGAGCAGAAGGGATGGCTGGCTCAGAGTCCAGGGTTTACACTGTTTATAAAGGCAGTCTTAAGCCCCTGCTATCCCACAAGCTGGGTCATAATGGGTTTTCTGTGCATAACCCATGAAAGACTTGCTGTTTTCCATAAGGCCCACCCAGAGGGGCACTGGGACTCAGGTGAAGGAAGCTCCAGGCAGGGCACACCATCCCCAGCAGGCACCCCTGCCCACTGGCTGAAAACAGGGCACCAGGCATGTTGGTAACTAGAGGGCTTGACTTTCAGACACAGTGCTTGATGGTTTCCCAAACCAGCTGACGGAGTCCGCCAAACACTTGTGCCTGCTGGATACCGCGTTCTTCGTCAACTCCAGTTACCCACCGCTCCTCAGGCCAGAGCGGAAAGCAGACCTCATCATCCACCTCAACTACTGTGCCGGGTCCCAGACAAAGGCAAGTGACCTAAAGCAAGGGTCTGTCCTGAGCATGGGGCTGCAGCCTCTGTGGGACAGGTCACTGAACCAGTGTTGGAGGGGCTGAGCAGCCTCACCAGCCGTGAATCAAGAGAATGTGTGCTCCCGACAGGCTCCGGGACAGCACCAGAGACACACAAGCAGCAATCATGATGTGCTACCCAAACCTCAGAGGGCAGCCAGCTGGCTCTCATGACTGGAGGTTGACCTAGAAAATCTGAATTGTATTCTCGCCTCTGAGCATTCACTGTATTGTCAATTCTTCAGCTACAAAAAAGAGAATTTTTGAAAAATAACCTCAATAAGAGGTGGCACCTATGGCTCAAGGAGTGAGGCGCTGGCCCCATCCATGTACTGGAGGTGGTGGGTTCAAACCCGGCCCTGGCCAAAAACTGCAAAAAGGAAAAAAAAAAAACCTCAATAGATTCCATTCCATTCTAAAGCCTCTTCAAGACCTTGTAGTGTCCTATTTTCAAAGTTATCACACTCTGCCTCTGTCAGTAAATATGGCCCTCCATGAGATTACCCTGAAGAATTGGGACCAGAGATTTTAATTTATTTGTAGTTACTTTTGAAAAGTTCTGGTCCTTTAAGGGAAAGAAACTATTTTATTTTTGTTCTACTTTAACATAGCCCTATCCTGAAGCTTGGGAAAGGGCAGTATGGACAGATGATCAGGATGACAATGATAATGACCTAAGTTTGTAAATCAGGAACAGTGTGTTTTCCTGCAGATGATCTCATGTGGTCCTTACACCAGCTCTTTGAGGTAGACAGCACAACTGTTATTTCCATGTTATAGACAAGAAAACTAAGGCACAGAGAGAGCGAGTAGCTTGCTTAAGGTCATACTAGTGAGCAGCAGCATAAGAGGCAGAGCTAAGCGGATTCTGACACTTAATCTTAGAACCCTTTCTAGCCTATGACACTCAGTTCTAAAGTTCGTGCATGTCCCACAGGAACCTGGCCAGCTATAGCTATATGTGGCCAAGTTCCAGTCACCCCTTACAAAGGTTGCCACCCATATCCACTCAGGCTGAATTTGAGTAGAACATCATCAAAAGGGGGTCTGGTTCATTTTACTTGGGGAAGGAGCTTGCAGCCAGACTTGTACCAACCTACTGCCTCAGGCCTTTTGTCCTGACCTGGCTTTATTCTCAAAATATCACAAATTAGCAAAGCCACTAGGAACCTGAGTTACTAGCTGAGGACATCAGGAAGCTAGATCTAAGAACCTGGTATTTCGTACTCACCCCCTCTAACACTCAAACATGCCCTCTCCTGCCACCCCAGCCCCTGAAGCAAACCTGTGAGTACTGCAGTGTGCAGAACATCCCCTTCCCCAAGTACTCGGTGCAGGATGACGACAAGAATCTCAAGGAGTGCTACCTGATGGAGAACCCCCAGGATCCCGATGCCCCTATCGTGATTTTCTTCCCACTCATCAATGACACCTTCCAAAAGTACAAGGCACCAGGTGAGCTGTCTCTGTGTTCAGTCCCCGGCACCTGCTGATCTTAACTTGAAAGCTCCTGTCTTTAGGCTTGTCAAATCTTCCAGTAGCGCTTACGGAGAAGCCTGGCTTAGCTCCAGTGTGAGCCAACCTTAGCTTTGGCAAGAGAAAGCAGAGCTCCTCTGCAGCTCCTCACCCCATGGGCTGGTTTTAGTCATTCTATATTTTTTATATCCACTCACGTGCCTGGTGCCATCTTGGTGCTAGGGCAGTCCTCAAGGGGGCCAGCTGCGCATGGCCTGGAGAAGCTCATAGGTGTGCGCGTGTGAGTGAGGGGTGCCTTGGGGAGAGGCACAGAAATAAGTCATTACAATCTAATGCGACAAGGGTCTATAACGAGTCCTTCTACTGCCCCTAGGTGTGGAGCGAAGCCCTGAAGAATTAGAGCAGGGGCAGGTTGATATCTATGGCCCCAAAACTCCCTATGCCACCAAGGAACTGACTTACACAGAGGCTAACTTCGACAAGCTGGTGAAGCTTTGTGAGTACAACATCTTAAATAACAATGACAAGCTCCTTCAGGCCCTGCGACTGGCAGTGGAGAAAAAGAAACACCTGAAGACCCAGTGTCCCTCCTAGGCCCAGGGGAGCCTCGTGGATCCTGCTTTGGCTTCTACAGTCAGAAGCACAGAACCCAGCAGGGCCGAGCAGACTGCGCAGTCAGCTGCACTCTCTGACAAGGGGTGCAGGCAGGTCGGCCTGGGCATTTAACCAAAAATAAAAATTGTAATAAGCTGAGAAAGATAGAAAGAGAGACAGAGACAAAGGAAAATAAGAAACCAGACCGGGGTTTTATACCCACTGGAATTTCTTTAAGCACTTTTCTGCAGGGAAGACGGACTGCTGGCCATAGCTCCCACTCCTGCCTAAACCGAGGAGGGGAAAACCTGGGGAAGAAGGGGGCCCCAGAAACCTCCATCAGACCTGGAGTTCGAGGGCCAGCAGCCCTCCCCTCTCTACCCTGTCTCTGCCCTCCCTCCAGGTGGTGGCCTAAGGGAAGGCACAAGAGGATCAGAGAAGCACTCTGGGTTTCTCTGAGAAAACTCTTCAAATTTTAAGGCAATTATGTTTTTGTGATTTTTATAGACAAGTATACTTTCTGATTTTTATTTTTAACAAATCAAGTATTACTACGAAGCATAAGGCCAGAAGATCTAGATGGAGCCCTAGAGACATCCTGGTCTGTGCCACAACAAAGCCAAACAGGTGACCGAGTTCAGCTGGGACTTTTTGGCCACTCAAGGCTCCAGAGCTGGTGATCCACATGATCAGATCACAGCCAGGCAGCCACATCTAAGTTTCCAGCTCCAGTAAAAAGCCAGGCACAGTGCAGCTCAGGATCCCCAAATGAGCACTGGGGTACAGTTCAGAGAGGTCTGGGCCTCCCTGCCGCTGCAAGTGTACAGGCGGGTGCCAAGAGGGCAGTGCTGTCTCTGCTGCCCCCTCTAAGAGCTGAGGCTCTCTACTGGGCCTGCTCCAAGAGCAGCTCTCAGCTCTCTTATCACCATATCACTCTGGTTCCCAAATGGGATTATTTATTTCTAAATGTGATTCCTCTTATTGATCACGTAAACAGTGGCCAGTACATGCCAACTTTTCCTTGACAGTCATCAAAAGAGAATGAAATTAGGAAGAATTTACTCAAAAAGGACAGGCAAGGGAGGGAAAGGGAGAACCACATCCTTGGAGATGGTTTCCCAGTGAGTCTTTGGGAACCCAGTCAAAGTAAACCAGCCTTCTCTCACTTTGGGACCTTAACCAAAGAAATGTGTAACCAGAGAAAGTAAAAGTAGAAAGGGTGGGAAGACATGTGGTCCATGTGAAGTTCAGCAAACCTGGAAGGCCGGGTACTTGCTCTCAAGCATCAAACTTTACTATGAGCAGATGAGTGGTGACAGGACCCAAAAGTTTAGAAAAGATGGCACCTGACTTATCTTTGCTACCCAAAATGTGATAGGGAATTGGTTAGAAATGCAGAATCTCAGGCCCCAGCCCAGCCACACCAATCAGAATCTCCATTTTAAGAAGATTCCCACCTCTGCTCCCCAGATGATTCCTATGCATATTAAAGTTTGCGAGGCGTGGATTCATGCCTCTCTGTCTCATGAGTTTGGAAAGCATGAATCAATGGTCCCTTGAGTCACTGAGAAACTAGGCTTCTAGACCTACAAAACGGGTGGCCACCACCTCGTTGTCTTTTCTTTCTGACTTATCAAAGAGTGAGCGAAGCGGCAGACCTTGTTGGTTGTAAAGCGAAGACAGCCACGTCTAGGATTCATCAGATTATGTCAAATGAGGATTGTAAAGTCGTTTTACTATTGGAGCGTGAAATAAAATGGCCATGTTGGTAAATGCTATTGGCTCACCTGCTTTCATTATCTGATATTGCATGCCTAACTCCTGGCCCCATTCCTCCCTCCAGGCTTCCTACTCACCAGTCCTTTCATCCCTCCTGTCCTCAGATAGGCATGTTTCTTACTGCAGGGGGCCCATCTTCTTGCCATGAGGTGCTCCTCTGTTTTTACAAAGCCATGTTATCAACTAGTGGAGCACCCACTGGTGCAGATCCATGCACCTTCAGGCTCAGGCTCAGGTATATTCAGGAAACAATGAGAAGATGCAAAGACTATTAACATCAATGGGGCACCTACTGTGTACACAGCAAACTGTAAACAGTCTATGCTTTCCAGGAACTTAGCATTTGATTAAGGGGGGAATACAGAAAGATTTTTGTGTGTATATGAGAATTTAAATACTGAGTTAGCTGCTGAAATGACAAAAGAGTCATCAACTCTGATAAGGACATGTATGTACACAGTGTCCTGCAGAGGTCAGAGAAGTCTCCTTCCCAGTGTCCCTGCTCTCTGCCTGTAAGTATGAGTTTCTTACTGCTCTTGTTGTGCCCGAAAATTTCCCAAATGGCCCCAGCTGACAAATCCGAGACACATTCCGATGTAAAAGGCAAGAGGTGAGATTTATTCAAACCCAGGTCTGGACTCTCCTGGTATACACACCAAGGAAGAGCCTCGAACCCAGGGTGGAGTTAGTTTTTATGGGGTACAGAAAGCAAGAAGGGAAGAAGGGTACGAGTACACTTTTGATTGGTGGTTGGTGATTTCATTAGTAAAGGAGAATTTGCATTGGTAGTTGAGAATTTGGATTGGTACAGGTGAGGGGTGGGGGGTCTCTAGGTGGCTGGAGGGAAATACCTGTATTTCAAGGTAATAGAAAGTTATTGTTTCTTATGGCAGCTGTTTGCCTAAGGTGACTCAGTTTATGGTTCACAATGGCTGTGGAACCAGGGGTGGAGGAGGCAGCAGGAAGTGGCCCTGTAGGTTTTACTGGCAGAGGTTGGGGTGAAAGGCTAGGAATGGAGCTTATGCAGTAAACAGCTAGGAATGGGGCTTGTGCAGTAAACAACTAGGAATGGGGCTTGTGCAGCTGCAGTAAACAACAAAATGGAGCTGGTCTGGCTCTCACACTCTCTTCCCCCCTGCAGTAAGAAACATGCCTAAAACTGCTCTCACACTCTCTTCCCCCCTGCAGTAAGAAACACGCCTATCTCCCTCTTTGTCTTATCCTTTTCTTCTCAAGAGAGTGACCAGCACCCTACCCACTGCCATGCAGCCCACTCACCCAGAAAACATCTGCCCCTACTTCCCCATGAAAATACCCCAAGGTCACCAGTGTCTTCCTAATCACCAGAGGACCTGAGCCAAATGCCACCAGCCCTTTACTGGCCTTATCTGACTTTATTGTTCTCAACATGTGGCACTGCAGACCACTCCCTCCTTCCTGACACCCTCCCTTCCTGTGACTTCCTTGCCAGGCAGTAGTTCAATTCAATTCAGCTTACAAATAATTATTGCCTGCCCATTACATACCAGTTACTGTTGTAGGCACTAGGACAATTGAAAAGGATCAGCAATTGACCCTGAACTTCAAGAAGCTTCCTTCTGGTCTCATATGGGAGGCCTTATAATACAAAGAGAGAGCTGTGTACACAAGGGACACACAGGAGGGCCTCCCCACTCACTCAACCACAGAGGAAAAGAGGCCAGGTTGGGTGGACACCTACTGTCCAGATTTCTTCCTACTGCATGGTGGGAGCCTCTCGTCTGGCCTCTCTTCCCTCGCTGTTCTTTAATCTCTGGCATTCCTTGTGATTCCTTAGCTCTCGCCTCTCTCCTCACTCTCTACTCTCCTTAAGTAATTGCATTTATACCCAGGACTTCAAGTACTGCTTCAACATCGGAAATTCTCAACCTTTCGGCTCCAGCCAAGACAATTTCCTGAGTTCTAAACTAATGCATTTAAATTCTGTACCTGTTAGCAGTACTTTTGATATATTACCTAAAGGTCTAAAATTACAGTGGCATAAACGAGATGGAAATTTATTTCTTTATTTCTTATCAAAGACCCAGGTTCCTTTCAGCTCTCTTCTACCATCCTCAAGATTGGCTTTTGGTCCAATATTGCTGCTAGAGCTCCACCCATTGTGTCCACATTCCAGGCAGCAGGGAAGAGAAACAGGTCTGGGTTCTTGCTAACTATGAAGTTACCAAACCAGCCCTGGACTGCCTATTTCTGAATTTGTTTTCTGTGAAAGATAATAAAATGTTTTTATCTTAAGATAATAAGAATTACCCACTATTCCAGTTAACTGTGGCTGAGCAATGAAACCTCTTGCAGGTGTCCCCAAACTATGGCCACATGCGGCCTGCCTAGGACATTTATCCAGCCTGCTGGGTGTTTTTGCTGCTGCTGCCTGTCCCGCTTAGCAGCCAACTTGTCCCGGGGCTCGCAGTCCGGTCCTCCAATGGTCTGAGGGACAGTGAACTGGACCCCTGTTTAAAAAGTTTGAGGACCACTGTAAATATAATGACATAGGTTCAGTGCCCATAGCTCAATGAGTAAGGCGCCAGCCACATACACCAAGGCTGGCAGGTTCAGGCCGGCCTGGACCTGATAAACAATGACAACTGCAACCAAAACAATAGCCCAGTGTTGTGGTGGGTGCCTGTAGTCCCAGCTACTTGGGAGCTGAGACAAGAGAATGGCTTGAGTCCAAGAGTTTGAGGTTGCTATGAGCTGTGATGCCACAGCACTCTACCAAAGGCAACATAGTAAGACTCTGTCTCAAAAAAAAAAAAAATGTATAATGACATAAAATCGCCATCATTTTACTATGTCCCAGGTTCTGTGGTTCAGGAATTTGGAAGGGGCATAGCAAGGACAAGTCTCCTCTGTTCCACATTTAGATCCTCAGCTCAAATGACCTGAGGTGCCAAGAAGGACCGTGAAACAGCCGGGCTGAGGATCTGCTTCCAAGATGACTCCTTCACTCATGTCTGTGCCTGGGCTGGAGTCTGAGGAGGATGAAAGGCAGGCTCTAGACCAGGTTCTCAACCTGTGGGTCGTGACCCCTTCGGGGTCAAACGACCCTTTCACAGGGGTCACCTAAGACCATTTTGCATATCAGATATTTACATTACAATTCATAACAGTAGCAAGATTACAGTTATGAAGTAGCAATGAAAATAATTTTATGGTTGGGGGTCACCACTACATGAGGAACTGTACCAAAGTGTCGCATTAGGAAGGTTGAGAACCACTATTCTAGATGGTGTTTTTCAACTTTTTTTATATCATAAAAAAAAAAAAAAAGAGGCTCAGCGCCTGTAGCTCAGTGGCTAGGGCGCCAACCACATACACCAGAGCTGGGGGTTCGAATCCAGCCCAGGCCTGCCAAACAACAATGACAACTACAACCAAAAAGTAGCCAGACATTATGGTGGCGCCTGTAGTCCCAGCTACTTGGGAGGCTGAGGCAAGAGAATTGCTTAAGCCCAAGAGTTTGAGGTTGCTGTGAGCTATGACACCATGGCACTCTACCCAGGGCAACAGCTTAAGACTCTGTCTACAAAAAAAAAGAATGTTCTTACTGTGTTTGAACTTCTTTTGAAAATAATTTAATTAATGATCTTTAAAATGTTTTGTGGGACAGCGAAGATCCTCTCATGGCACACTGGTTGGAAATCACTGCTCTAGGACAACTATATCACTCTGATGTGGTCTCCCCAGCATGGTGGACTGGAGATAGTCCATCTTCTTAAATGGCACTCAGGCTTCCAAAAGTGAGGGTTAGTGGCAGTGGCAGCAGCATGGCCCAGTGTGACTTAGCCTCAGAAGTCATGCAGCTCCTTTTCTCCACAGTAATCCATTGGTGGAGGTAGTCACAAGCCAGCCCAGATTCAAGGGAAAGGGACAAAGAACCCACCTACAGATGGGAGGCATGCCAAAAAATGTGCAGCCACATTTTAAATTCCAGCCTGCGATGTTTGCGTCCTTAATATTGACCTTCCCTTTGACTGAGCCAGTATCACATTTTAGGTTCTGTTATAGCAGACACCATTTCTGGTAATGCATTGTTAGTTATTATTTGTTTTTTCATCTCTGAAAAATGGTGGCACAAAAACACTCATGTAAAAGAAGCCCACAGGGAGGCAGTCCGCTGCACTTCCACATACATTAGGGACCCCCTCCTTCTTTGCTTTACGATCCCTTTTGTGGTCCTTGGCCTCGTACTCCAGGTTGAGCCTTAGAGCTCCAGCTGTCATATCCATATTCCAGGCTACCAAAAGGAAGAAGCAAGACAAAGACTGAACTCCCTTCTTATCAAAGAGACAACTGGGCCGCTGCGGTGGCTCACGCCTGTAATCCCAGCACTGTGGGAGGCTGAGGTAGGAGAATTGCTTGAGCTCAGGAGTTTGAGACTCGCCTGAGCAAGTGTGAGACCCCAACTCCTAAAAAAAATGGAAAAACCCAGCAGGGCACTGCAGTGAGCACCTGTAATCCCAGCAGCTTCTGGAGGCTGAGGCAGCAGGAGGCCCACAGCCTGAGTCTTAGGTTGCAGTGAGCTATGATGCCATTGCACTCTGTTCAGGGCATAGGATGAGACTCTGTCTCAACAACAACAACAACAACAAGCAAAGGAATTTTAAAAAATAATAAGCAAGGAAATAAAAAAAAAAAAAGACCCCTGGAAGTCCCACCTCTCCCTCCCCTAACATATAATCAACCATAACTGGGTATCACAATCACACTTACCTGCAGGGAGATGGAAAATTTTGGTTTTTACCTGGGTGGTAATGTACCCAGCTAAAAATCTGCATGCTGCTACAAAAGAAGGACAATGTATAGGTAACTAGCAGTCTTGCTATAAGTACCTAATAGACGTCTCTACTTGCACATACTGAAAGCTCCACTGAAAGTGGTATCAGTGACCTTTGTAAATAAGTGGACACAGAGAGAGGATATTGGTGTATGATAGTGCCAGGCCACAGTGCCTCCTCTAATCTCTTCAGGTGTCTGCAATGTAGTTTTCAGAGTAAGACAATGGACTTGGTTGGCATTTAGAGAAAACCATTGGATCATCAAATTAATAAGATTTTTTAAAATGTCCTGGCTCCACACCTGTAGCTCAGTGAGTAGGGCGCCAGCCACATACACCAAGGTTGGTGGGTTCGAGCTCAGCCTGGGCCTGCTAAACAACAATGACAACTATAACCAAAAAATAGCCAGGCATTGTGGTGACGCCTATAGTCCCAGCTACTTGGGAGGCAGAATCACTTAAGCCCAAGAGTTTGAGGTTGCCGTGAGCTCTGATGCCACAGCACTCTACCCAGGGCAACAGCTTGAGGATCTGTCTAAAAATGGAATATTCAATATAACAAATTTCTGAGCAAAAGAAGGACTACCTATCACAGAATTTAACCTGAAAAACAATTGGATTCAGATGAAAAGGAAACTAGAATTGGGATTATTTAGTTTGAAGAAAGAAAACTAGAAGAATATCAGAGTTTGCAAATGGAGGCAAGATCACTGTCAGGGTAGGACCCATCCCTCTCCTGCTCCACCCAGGGCAGAACACAAACATGGAAGCCACTGCCACAGCTGTGTGACAATGAGAAGGGAACAAAGCAAGATGATGTAACGTGCGTCTTCTCTGGGCCAGGCATTTTTAGGTTTTTTTTTTTTTTTCCTTTTTAAGGAGTAAAGGCAATACTGTTGTTTTCTTCCTTAAGATTTCCTTCTGCTTGGCTCAGCACCTATAGCTCAAGCGTCTAAGGTGCCAGCCACATACACCAGAGCTGGCGGGTTCGAATCCAGCTCGGGCCTGACAACAATGACAACTACAACCAAAAAATAGCCAGGTGCTGTGGTGGGCACCTGTAGGCCCAGCTACTTGGGAGGCTGAGGCAAGAGAATCGCTTAAGCCCAGGAGTTGAAAGTTGCTGTGAGCTGTGATGCCACAGCACTCCACCCAGGGAAATAGCTTGAAGCTCTATCTCAAAAAAAAAAAAAAAGAAAGAAAGAAAGAAAAGAAAAGAAAAGATTTCAGGGGCAGCACCTGTGGCACAGTGAGTAGGGTGCTGGCCCCATACACCAAGGGTGGTGGGTTCAAACCCAGCCCTGGCCAAACTGCAACAAAAAAATAACCAAGTGTTGTGGTGGGTGCCTGTAGTCCCAGCTACTTGGGAGGCTGAGGCAAAAGAATCACCCAAGCCCAAGAGCTGGAGGTTGCTGTGAGCTGTGACACCACAGCACACTCTACCGAGGGTGACAAAGTAAGACTCTGTCTCCAAAAACAAAAAGATTTCCTTCTGCTTATAAAATAAGAGTATGGGCTTGGCACCTGTGGCTCAAGTGGCTAAGGTGCCAGCCACATACACCTAAGGTGGTGGGTTCAAATCCAGCCTGGGTCCACCAAACAACAATGATGGCTGCAACCAAAAAAAAAAAAAATAGCTAGGCATTGTGGCAGGTGCCTGTGGTCCCAGCTACTTGGGAGGTGGAGGCAGGAGACTCACTTGAGCCCAGGAGGTTGCTGTGAGCTGTGATGCCATGGTACTCTACCCAGGGGGATAGCTTGAGGCTTTGTCTCAAAAAAAAAAAAAAAAAACAAGAGCATGATGATTGCGTAAAACTTGGAAAATACTAAAGCACATCAAAGAGGAAACTAAAATCCTTTATTACTCCAAAATCCAGACATCATTAGTATTTGGGGCAGGGAGGGGGTATCCTTTTCATCTTTTTCTTGGATACTTTGCATTTTTTTAAAAGAAAAGTACAAAAGCCCTGTACCTTCACTTTTTAAAAAAATCCCATATTACATAAAAATTACCATCTTAACCATTTGTAAGCATGTAGTGTAGCAGGGGTAAGCATACTCATGCTGGTATGCAACAGATCTCTGTAACTTTCATCTTGCAAAACTGAAACACCATACCCATTGAACAACTACCCACTTCCCCCTCACTCCCCAGCCCGTGGTAGCCACTATTCTACTTTCTATTTCTATGAATTTGAGTACCTAGAAACTTCATATGAATGGAGTCTTTCCATCATCTTTTTGTGATTGTCTTATTTCAGGTTATTTAGCATAATGTCCTAAAGGTTCACTTGTGTTACAGGATGCGCCAAGATTTCTTCGCTTTTTTTTTTTTTTTTTGAGACGGAGCCTCAAGCTGTCCCCCTGGGTAGAGTGCCATGGCATCACAGCTCATAGCAACCTTCAACTCCTGGGCTCAAGCGAGTCTCCTGCCTCCGCCTCCCAAGTAGCTGGGACCACAGGCACCCGCCACAACGCCCGGCCATTTTTTGGTTGCAGCCGTCATTGTTGTTTGGCGGACCCAGGCTGGGGATTTGAACCTGCCACCTTAGGTGTACGTGGCTGGCGCCTTAGCCAATTGAGCCACGGGCGCCGAGCCAGTGAATGGCCTTAAAAGTTAAAAGCTTTTCAACTTTTGGCTAGGCCCGGTGGCTCATGCCTGTAATCCCAGCACTCTGGGAGGCCAAGATGGGTGAACTGCTTGAACTCAGGAGTTTGAGACCAGCCTGAGGAAGACTGAGACCCTGTCTCTACTAAAAATAGAAAAACTAGCCAGGTGTTGTGGCTAGTCCCATCTAGCCGGGAGGCTGAGACAGGAGGATTACTTGAGCCCGAGAGTTTGAGGTTGCTGTGAGCTATAGTGACACCCTGGCACTCTACCCAGGACAAAAGAATGAGCCTCTATCTCAAAAAAAAAAAAAAAAAAAAGCTTTCCCTGTATCTTTGGGTTACACACCTTTTGTGTTACATGCCCGGTCACTTTGCACAGCGAGGCACCCATCGTCTTTGTCCTTAGCATGGGAGATGCGCTGGCATCCAGGCAGGAGTGCGGCCACCTCTCCTAGCGCCTCCTAGGAGCTCTTAAAGGCTCCTCTCTAGTTTCAGCGTTCTGCAGCTCAAAAAAGATAAAAACTGCCCACATCCTCGGTGGGTGGGGGGCTGGGGATGTAGAGGAGCCAGAGACCCCTTCTCCCGCTTTTAGCCCTTAGGGGGCTCCTGTCTAGAAACCAGATGGACACCAGGCCGATTACTAAGAGAAAAGCACACAGACATCAGTTTTGCACGTACACAGGAACTTTACAAGAGAGTGACGTCCAAAGAAGTGGCCAAAGCGAGATGCTTTTATAGTGTTTAGGCAATGAGCAATACATTTGGGAAGAAATGTCACGCAAAGAATGTGGCTGGGAGTCACTAGAAGGGATGTGGGGGGCGGAGGACAGGTGCAGCGCGGGAAGGTGGGCGTCACCTCCTCACACGTGTCTGTTCAGGTCCATGTAGCCTCTGATTCTGAGTCTCTGGGGAGTAGGGGTGGAGATTGGGGACCCCTCTCATGGGACTCTTCCTGGCCTGCTGCCTGCAAGAGGACACAGGTCAGCTCACCCTTTCTGGAACTACACTCTCTCCAGTGTTTCTGCCTCAAAATAATCACTGTCTCGTTTGGGGGTTGGCACACCCCTCACCTCTGCTGGGCTGTGGATTCTGCTTCTCCCCAGACCAGGAGGGCTGGGACACACATTGTCAGAGGAGGGACCACGTTCGGAATGGGAAGGACTCTGGGATTCTCTTCGTGAGGGGAGAGAGGCACTTTCGCTTGTTGGGGTCGATGGTCAGAAAGCTGGAATGGGCGTGGCTTTCATCCTCACTGTGCTTTCGGCTTCTCAGAGTCTTCTCAGGGCGCCTTCCCAAGGAGACGCCAGAGGCACCATTTACAGAAGAGGCCTGGAAAGTTAAGTGACTTCTGTGCCATCACACTGCCACCTGGGCTTGTTGGCCCCCTCAGGTGTGGTGGCTTCTGTGCAGAAGAGTCTTCTCAGGCCAGCTGGGGGCCTCCGTGACAGTCCAGCCAGACAGCTGGCCTCTACTGACCATCTCCTCACTGGGCTCAGAATGTTCCCACCCGGGCAGATGAGCCCTGCGGGGCCGTGGCAGTGTCTGGTCACCCTGGATGGCACTCCCAAGCCTGCCTGTGTACTGCCAGCTTCCTCCTGTCAGAGAGCAGGCTGGGCTAGCCGTGTATTTCTCAGGAGGACAAAGAGGCAAAGAGAAGACAGACTGGGACCTCCGGCCTGCTTGGAGCAGCCCCCGCAGACTAGAACTCCCTCCCTAGACCAGCGCTGTGTCTGCCCAGGATGCTCAGTGGGAAAGACTTTCTTCCCCTGGCTGCTGTATGATGGGGCCAGAGGGCCCGGGTCATACTGGGCAGCTGCTGTGGACCATCCGGCGGCCACATGCTTTCCCAGGCCCTCCCCCTCGGCCTGGGGATGGGTTAGGGTGGGAGATGGAGAGGAAGAGGATAGGTATCCCCTTTAGCCCCCCATGTCCTTTCCCATACAGAGGGTCATAGGCCTCATTCAACCACCCAATGAAAAATACACACACATGCACACCCATGAGCACATGCACAGGTGCTCACACGCATGTGCACACACGCCCACGCACACACTTGTCTCATGCGCTCATCCAGTGTGTCCTGGGTGTACGGCATGTCCCTTGAACACTAGCTCAGGTGAACATGGGCTCCAGCACTGTTTCGGGGACATGCTCTGTCCTTGAGCTCTGGCACAGATTCAAAACCCCAGTGACAACCTGACCTATTTCTTGTCCTGAGGCTCCTGGCTTTTCTTGTGGGTAGTCCTAGAAGGAGTCTGATTGCTGGGGTGACTGCATCATTTATCATCCAAATGGGGACACGTCTCAGAGCCCAGGAGGGCAGCAGTGTCCTCCCTGGGCTGCTGAGTGCATCAGGGCTGCCCTACTTACCGCCGCCTGCCCAGCACGGGGCCGTGCTCCCGCCGCTGGAGCCCCGGCTGCAGCTCAGGGCATCTCACTCTCTCACCCCCCACCCCATCACCCTCTTACTAGAACTTACTGAACAAGGATACCGAGCCCCTGGATTCTGAGGAGAGTCTATGGCTGCATTATATCTGGGGAAGAGAAGGGACTTCTCTCAGTATGAGCAGACCCCACGAGGCGAGCCCCGGGATGGTCATCTGAGAGGCTTCTGCCACCTGCGTGAACGCTGGGGGTGGGGGGGCATCAGCTGTCTCTCTCTGGAGGGTTCCTACAGGCCACTGCCTGACGCATCCATGGTGGCCACTTGGCCTCTTCCCATGTACAGTGCAGGGAGACAGCATCAAGGTCTCAACCACCAAGTCCACTGTCTCTGCCCTGCAGCCCCCACAGCCTGAGGTTTTTCCCCGAAGCCTGATTTCTTCCTGCGAAACCTCCAAGCCAGTGGCCACTCCCTCCCATGGCTTGTTAGAACACATGAAGAACTCAGGCTATGGCATGAGGCTAAGCCCACTCCTGAGATACCAGGGGAGGAAGACGGCCCTTCCTTCCTGTCCTTGGTCCTATGGTCACCCACCCCCTGCTATAGCAGGCTAGAGACTAGGCTGGGTCCCCTCACTTCCCTCACGCCCTCCCTGGGCAGCTCAGTGGGCCCAGCCCCACCCCGTCCTTCTCCTTGTAGCCTGAAGTTTCTGTGGCCGTACTTACCTGGCTTGTTCAAGTTGATCCGTTCTTGCCTATCTCTTTTGTGACTTTATCCTAGTTCACAGCTTTCTCCATCAGGGGTTCATGGTCTGGTGTTAAGTCCAGGCCCAACAGTTACCCACAGGCTGAATGAGTGTGTCACTGGACATTGCCCCTGCCTTGTGGACAGGTAGGGAGGGACGCAGCATGTACACCACTCACTTCATCCCTTCAATGCCCCTGCTGGCCGCACGGGATGTGCTGCTAGCTCCATTTCATATAGGAAGACCCCCAGGCTCTGAGAAGTTTGATGTTCTCAGAATCCCCCAGCCAAAAAGTGGCCAGCCGGGGTCTGGACAAGGCCCACCTGTTCCTGCCACCCTGGGCTGCCTCCCACACAGGTCACTGGAGAGTCAGCAGCAGAGATCAGTAGGATCCCAGAGAGGGGCCCCAAAGTGGAGGGGTAGAGAGAAGCAACAGCATTCAATCTGGGCCCCAGGCAGAACATTCTAGAATGTTTTCATTTTTTAATTGAAGTCAAATTCACATTAACCATTTTATTTATTTTTTGAATATTCTGGAATCTTGACCACAAAGAGTGAGGCCAGTGTGGCCAGTGCCTCCCAGGGCTGGAGCAGGAGGCTGAGCGTGAGGGCAGAGGTGATGCCCTCCTGGCTGCCAGCCCTGGGTCTTCTCTGCAGCCAACATTCAGGGCACAAAGCATGGCACCCGCGTCCTTCTGTACTTCCCAAATCTTTGTTCCTATTCCCCTGACTCTTCAGGGGCAGGGATCCTGCCCAACAACCTTCCTGTGTCCCTGTCCGGCACACAGTAGGCCCACTGCATTGGAGCTGGCAGAATGGACATCGCATCTTTGAGACAGCTAGTTATTTTCTAAGGACTGCTAACCAGCCTGAAACAGATTTAGAATTCCGTGTGGTTAAAAATCATCCGTCTTATGCCGTTTAAAAATTGCTTGTCATTTTGTATGCCAAGAGCTCTTCCAGCAGCCTACTTTTCCAAAATGATCGCTGATTGGAACAAAAACATTGCCACTAAAATTAGAGTGACAAAATGGAGTTGTTATGAAACAAAAAGAAAATCGCCAGGTACATTTTAACAAGTGGGGAACACTCCCTCCCTACCTGTTAGCGCCGAGCCTTCCTGCCCCGCGTGCTCCCAGGGGCATTTCTTTCCTGGCGCACCGTTCTATTGTTTGATTAAACCCTCGGTGGTTGCTTAGGAGTGGAAACTATTTTAGGGACTTAAATCAAGGCCTGGAGGTGTTTGAGGGAAATGTTCCTGTAAAACTTAAATAAGACGCTTTCGCATTAACGTAGAACTCCAGATATTCCTATCTCGAGAGAAGGGCCTCATTCCTCCCCTCTGCCATCTCCCTCCCTACAGTGGAGTATCCGAGATGTGTTTCCTCTTCCTCCACTATGTCAGAGTCAGCACAGATTCATTCCAGCCACGTGTGACAGGAGGGCACTAAAGAACCTGGCTTACCTGAGATGGGGGTTTAGTTCTCATTTGTGCTGGAGGCAGGAGGCCTGCAGCTGACATGGGGGCTTCAAGCTCACGGCAACCTGTTCTCTTTCTTGCTCCAACATCTTTAATAGGCTGCCTCGTAGTTCAAGGCGGCTGCTCAGATTCCGGTCATCATATCCACGTTCCTATAAGGGAAGAGGGAAGGGGCACACACACACAAAATGCTTCCTCATTTGAAAGGCATTGTCCACTATGCTTCCAGCTGTCACAGAGGAGGCTGTGACCTGCTCTCGAGGCATCAGTGCAGAGCAGATGCTGGGTGAGCAGCTGGCCACCTCTGTCTCAGCCCCTCCTAAGTGATGGCTGTCCTCCTGTCACCACAGTCCCACCCATCCAGCTGTCCCCCTCTTCCCCTCTAATTTCAGAGCAGCTGGGATACAAGGTATAAAATGTCACTCGAGTGGAGGGTGGGATGCTCGAGTGATGCATGGGGAACTGAATCCTGTCTGAGGAAAGGGAGTCCCTGGGTTCCTGGCAGAAACCAGAGCCCCATCGCAGTTACTGCCTTCCTGGGGGCTCCTGGTCCTCTTCCTGGGTCAGAGCCTGCATCCTGCCACATCACTCAGGCTTGACGGTTGCCAGTGACAAAAATCCCGCCTAACCCGGCTGAGGCCCAGTGGGAATTTCCTGGGTTTAAAGTTCAGGCATAACAGCTTCAGGCCCGGCTGCCTCCAGGTGCTCAGAGAGCCTTGGGAAGCTCTTTTCCCACCTCCTTCTCTGTATGAAGCCCATTTTCAGGCAGGATGCCCCATGCTGCGCTGCAGTGGTCACCAGCAGCACTAGGCTGGCATTTGGCTATCTTAGCAGTCATGTGAGGGAGAGAATGCCTCCTTCCCAGTCATTCTAGAAGAAGGTTCAGTACTGGGCTTCATCTGCCCGTCTCTGGCCTAATGGTACCTCCCACAGAGTAGAAAGAACCATCTGGCCAGGAATGGATTGTGCAGCCATCTTCAGAGGGGGCTGAGCAGCGCCTCTCAGGGCACATAGGCTAGAGGTGTTGCCCCAGAAAGTGGGGCATGGGGCTGGGTGGACTGTACTCCCACTTCCCTTCTGCCCCAGCTCCTGCACCCCTGCTTCCCACCCTGACCCTTCTCTCCACAGTCAAAACAGAACTGTCCTGTCTCCTTCCCCCCGGGCGGGCCTTGTTCAGTAGCTTGTCATTCATTTACTGAACTCTACCTCCTGGGACCCAAGGCTCTGCTGGGAGCTGGGCCATATCCAATGCCCTCTCTGAATCATCAGTGCCTGCCTAGCATAGGACTTAGCATGAAACAGGTACTAATAAAGGAACGGTGACCAAGTGGACAGATGGATAGATGGATGGTGGGGTAGATGGATAGGTGGAGGGAAAAGTAGATGGATAGATGAATGACTGGCTGGATTAATGGATGGATGGGTGGGTGGGTAGATGGATGGATGGATGGATGGATGGATGGATGGAGACCAGAGTAGATGGGTAGATAGAGGAAGAGGTAGGTGGATAGGTGGATGAATGACTAGATGGGTAGGTGGAAGGGAGGAAGGAGGGCTGGGTAGATGGAGGGATGAATGGCTAGATGGAAGAGATAGTGAGATGGGTAGATGACTTAATAACCTGATGATTAGCTGGAGAGATGGAACAATTTGCTCTGCGGGCCCCACAGCTCTGATTACAGACATGTAGTTTAAAGTGGTGATACCACTTCATGCTAGCACTTAACTTTTATCTGGTCTATCCCTTTAAGAAGCAGTTTAGTACCAGAGCGATACTAGGTCACCCCCTTTGGTGTGTCCTTCAGAGTGAGTGTGAGCTGTGCCTGCACTTCCACCAGGCCCTCAGGCAGACGCAGGTGCCCTGGCCCCCACCCGGGCCCCTCCCCCCCAGGGTGTGATCCTGGTGTAAACACACCGTCCTGTCCAAGTGCATTCTGTGGGGTGCTGTGGACTGGTGCAGCACTGTGCATACACATAGCCCAGAAGATTCAAAACCAGGCACACTGCTCCGTCCAGGTCACGGGGTGTCTGCTGTGGGAGCTGTCAGCCCAGCCATGTGGCTGACCCCAGCAGGCAGAGCTCAGCCCAGCTCTGAGCAGCCCAGAGCACTGGAAGGGAATGGCCACCTTCTATTGCAGAAGTCACACACATCACCTGCCCCGTCCTGGGGTGCCACAGTGAGCCTGGGGCCAGCTCCAGCCTTCCTGTCTAACCTCTGTGCCTGGTTCCCCACCTGAGATGTGGAACACAGCTCCTATCACCCAGCTGGTTCCAGCGATGACTGACACACAGGCGCTCTGTAGACGGCGTCCTGTAGGGCCTGTTTTGATTGCAGTCGTAACTTAGACCCACCCTGGAAGGCTGATTGGTTTCCACTCTACTTTCTACATGAAGAAACTGAGGCTCAGAGAGTTAAAGTGACCTACTCCAGGTCACACAGCACATGAATGGCGGATGTGGGGATTCCCATTTCACACCCCCCTCCTTCAAGTCAGGCTCCCCAGAGGGAGCAGCTCAGGGAGGGGCGGAGCTGAGTGACTGGGAGGGACGTGCCCATGCCGGAGTGCAGCGTGACTGCCCAAAGGTGACGTGAGGGTGGGTGTGCTCTTGCCTGGCCATTGGCCATCACTTGGGAAAAACACCTCTTCTCCCACCACACTCCACTCTGGCCACCCCCTATCTGTTCCTCCTTTCTCCTCCAGGGGAAATGGGGGTACACATGTCAGGCAGCATGACCAGATGGTCATAAGCCCCTCCCTCATCCAGTGCCTCTCCAGGTGACCGTGGCTTGTCCATCTGAGAGGACACAGGGGCACCTGCCCTAGAGAAGACATGGCCCCTGCCACCCGCATGGCACATACTGAAGAGGGAGCTGTGCCCTCTGTTGCCTGGGGGAGCATGGGCCTGGGCCTTAGCACACAGCAGCCGGGCTCAGATGGAGGGGCGGCACCCTGTGCCTGGACCGAGCACCACCCAAACCCAGGTGCACCCCTGGCTGTGGTTCCCACAGGCCCTTGGCCATGGGCTCTGACATTGCCCTTGTGATGTTCTCTGTGCTCTGCTGGCCCTGGGGGCCCTGGGTGGTGCTGACTGACACCCTGACAGTGCAGGTTCTGGGAGACCTTCCACCCTTGACCAGAGCGCTGGGGAGGACTGTGATTAATGTGTGCCCAGTTCCCTCAGCTTAGAAATATTCAGACTCAGCCCTTGTTTGTAAAACTGCAGAGTTTTGATAACTGATGTGTTGGCTTAGGTTTGTTGGAATTTTTCTCTGTTCTGCCTACACTTCAAAGGTGAATATCCATGGGGTGAGCATTGGCATATTGGGGAGAGGGAAGCAGGGCCCTGTCAGGGGTCCCCAGAATCCCCTGAATCACCCAGGCTGGGCCCAGGGCAGCAGTAATGGATATGGACAGTGGCTTTCCAGATGTGTCCCTTGACCTGCAGCAGCAGCAGTGTCCCCTGCGAACAGGTTAGAAAGGTGAGATTTCAGAATTCACCCAGAACCTGGAGCTCTGGGCTTTCCAAGCCCTCCAGGCATAGCTAGAGCCTTAGTGTCTCTGCCCTGGGCTTTGTGAAGTCCATGGCCACTTGCGAAGCTCTTGCCACTCAAAGTGTGGCCCCTGGACCCACTATAGCAAGATGGTGACCCAGGCTCCTATTAGCACTGCAGAATCCCAGGCCCCACCAGGACTTACGGAATGAGGACCTGCCTGTTGACAAAGCTGGGAAAGCTCCGTATCCAGGAGGATTTGAGCATCTTCTTCAGAATGTGAGGGACACTGCTGGCCCCATGTGAGCTGGAACACCTGCAGTGGCTGGTTCCTCACAGTGGATGCTACTCACCTCATTGTCATCTGGGTGGGTGAGCAGCCAGCCCGGGAGGTTTGTAGTCTGGGTCTGAACCCACACCCTCTCGGTCTGGGGTCCGCTTTATCTATTTTGCCTCTTTTGTGACATGCCGTGCTGACCTATGTAAGAGAAAGTGTGAGTCTGTATAAGTGTGAGCTTGTAAGATATGTCCAGAAAGACAGGGCAGCTTACCGGAGTGCAATTCCCGAATGCAAGAGTGTGTTCACTGCCCAGACAGGTGGGCTGCAGGGCCGCCTGGGGGCCCTGAAGTGTGCGGCCCTAGTCCTGCCCTCCCTCGGCAGCTCTAAGCCTTTGCCCCACTCCACTGCTGGCAGCAGAAGGCAGGGCCCAGTGTGACCCTGTGGAACCTGCCCAGAACCCAGAGAGGGCACCAGGAAATGGGATGCAGTTGGAGAGGCAGCCGTGGCATTCTGACCACGTGGCTGGTGGAGGGTGAGTGTGAGGGACAGTAGACTCAAACACTTGGAAAAGAGTGACAAGGACAGAGCGTGTGTCCCATGCCAGGCAGTGAGGGGAGTCTCTTCTCTGTGCCCAGGGCCCAGCCCCAGGAGGGGCCCAGTGTGGTTTGCAGAGTGTTCAGTGAGGTGCCCCTGCTGTCTGTATTGATCCCTGTGTCACCAAGCAGGCTTGATGACTAAGGACAGCTCAGGGCATCTTGGGATAGAGGCCCCTTAGGATCGGAGTCTGGACATTTAGGAAGGGAGTGTCCACTGGCCCAGGAGGAACACCAGGTTTGGAAGATTCTCTGCCTCGCACCCCAGCTGGCTTCTGGGGAAGCCGAGGGTTTGTTGTGTGCCTGCCTCATGCCAGGGCTGCAGATGTGACCTGGACCCGACACCAAGGCTTCACCTCCACTGCAGTCAGTGAGGACACAGGCTCAGAGAGGCTCGGAGGTTTCCCCAAATCACACAGCTCCGTGGTCCCACTGTGTCAGCAGGGGATGGGGCTCCTCTGAAGCCAGCTGAGCCCATACTTGCTTTCCTACAAGGGCACAGGATGGAAGGTCTACTTATTAAAATCCAGTAACTAAAAGCCAGTGTGTGACATGGAAATGACTTACATTTCCAAGGCTCAGAGTGTGATGCAGAAGTTGTCCCCCTCGTGGGGTCACTGTGAGGACCCCTGGGAAAGCCACAGTGTCTGGCAGCCTCCTGACAGTGGTTGGGCTCCAGTTCTGCGTCCCTGCTAGGAAGCCGCTTCCCTGCCGTGATACCCATTTGCGGCCACTAGATGGCAGCCAGCAGGTGCAGAAGGGAAAAGGCACCTGGGCCTGAACCTGTCTCCTAAGAGGATCATGGGGTGAGAACTGTCCCCAGAATCGGAAGTCCCCTCACCAGGAAGCCTAGCAAGAAAGATGCTTTCACTCTTCACATTTTGAGCAGAACCTGCATGCCCCTGTCAGCTGAGCCAACGCCCGTAGTCACACCGCCACCCCTGCAGGCTCAAATGGGGCTAGGGACACACCAGCAATGTCACTGGGCCTGCTAGGGGGATAACAGAGGGTAGGCAGTTGTGACACACTGATGGGACAAAGGGGCAGAGGGGATGGGGTGCTCCTCTTGCACCCACATGTTCTCAAAGAAGCCTGTAGAAAGATGGCTGTCTGGGAGAAGAAGCCTGCCCAAGGATTTTCTATTTATTCCAGACCTGTCTGTGGCATCCAGGGCTAGGTATTCCCCCCGCCCCCATCCCCTCCCTACCCTATGTGCCCTCAACAGCCCAGTCATCAGCACAGTAAAGGCTGGTGCTGCACAGAACTCAGCCGTAAGGCCAGGTGACATCATGTGGTCAAGTTATGCAGCCCTTCCGTGCCTCGGTTTCCCCCTATGTAAGACGGGGAGGACAGTAGTACTTGCCCTACCCAGTTATTAGGATCAGCTGATTTAAAAAATGTAAAACAACACAGGGCCTGGCGCAGAATGGGTGGGCAAGAGTCTTATTACTACAACTATACGTTATAGAGTTACCCTTGATTCATTGTTAATTGGGATTATCTGTTGGATTGTATGTGTAAAACTGAATTTAGGTTCAAATGATTTATAACCAGCGTTTTCACACATGGGAACCATTCCTGGCATTTCAAAGTACTTGAGGTTACCTTGCTGTTATTATTAGTGCCTGTTGTTATTCTTACTTATTATTCCGCAATCATTACTGTTGCTGCTGTTATTAGAATCTTCTTGAGGACCCCTCCCATAATCAATGTCTCTCTGTGTCTGGGGCCATGTTCAGTCTAAACATCTGAAGCAGCACCTCCTAGCCCCTGCACCTAGTCAGCGTTTATTGGGAATGTGCTACGTTGGAGAGGTGTCTGGCACTGTCTGGCCACCTGGGTTTTTCATCTTCATCCTTTCTTACCTGCCGCTGAGGCATCTCCACCAGCCCATGTTGGTCCATGCTATTTAAGTAACTCGGAAGCCATGAGGTAAAAAGCTCTTCATTACCACCTCATCCTGCTTTAACCTGTCCCAGGCCACTCAGACCCCCAAATCTAGCACTCAGGCTAGAACTTACCATGAGGTTGTAGCAAGGGACGCCCCTCCTGTCAATATGTTGAACTTTTTCAGATGCTTTTTCTGCATCTGATTGTGTGTTTTGCTCTGTTAATATCGTGGTTTCCATCAGTTGGTTTTCAAATATTAAACCAGCCTTGCATTCCCGGGATAAAACTCACTCGGTCATGTTGCATTATTCCTTTTGTGTATCGCAGGATTTATTTCCTGATGCTTTGTTGAGGACCTTTGCGTCTCTGCTCCTGAGGCCTGTGTGTCTGTGCTTGTCTCATCTTGTCTTTGTCTGGTTGGAGCATCAGGGTAATGCTGCCCTTGTAAATTAATTTGGGAAGTACTCCCTCCACTTCTGTTTTCTGGGAGAGAATGTATAGCATCGGGGTTGTTTCTTCTTGAATGATTGTTAAAATTCACCAGTGAAACCTTTGTGTCTGAAGAGGTCATTTTCAAAATTTTCCTCAATATCTTTAATAGAAGCAAGACAGGTTAGGTTTTCTCTTTCTTGTTGGGTTAGTTCTGGAAGTTTGCCGTTTTCAGAGACTTTGTGCATTTTACCTAAATTTCTGTTTCCCTGAGTGGAGTGGTTCACAGTATTCCCCTCCTGTCTGTTCTGCAGTGATGTCACCTCTTTCAGTCCTCACGTCGGTAATTTGTGTCTTCTCGTATTGTTTTTCCTCAGTCTGACTAAAATTGTGCAAGTTTATCGATATTTTGAAGAACTGGCTTTTAGTTTCGTTGACTTTTCTCTGTTCTTTCTCTCTTTTTTCAGTATTGATTTCTGTCCTTATTTTTGTGATTTTCTTTGTGCTTTGAGTTGATTTTGCTCTTTTTCTGGTTTTATGACTCAGGATATGGTCTGTCTTGGTGACTATTTCACAGACATTGAAAAGAATGTGTGTTCTGCTATTTATTGTTGCGTGGAAGGCTCTGTAAATGTCCATTTGATCCTTGTGATGGTATTTTTAAAACTGTTTCTATCCTTGCTGACTTGTTCTTCACCACTCCTGTCATCTGCTGAGAGGGGGATGCTGGAGTTTTCCCGTCTTATTGTATACTTGTTCGTTTTTTCTTTTCAATTCTGACAGTTTTTGCTTTGTGTATTTTGGTTCCGATCTTAGGTGTAGTGTACACTCTGGAATGTTATGTCGTCTTGGTGAATGGATATTTTTATCATTATTCAATGTTTCTGCTTATCCCCGGCAGTTTCCCTTGCATTTAAGGCTACTTTGTCTGATGTTAATATAGCCACTCCAGTTTGCCTTTAATTAACGTGTATATCTTTGTCTACCTTGTACGTTTACATTACATATAAATTTTATTCCTTGTATTCTGCATGTCTTTGTGGGTTTTGTTTGTTTAAGGAGCAGGGTTTCACTGTGTTACTCAGGCTGGCCTTGAACTCCTGGACTCAAGTGATCCTCCTGTCTCAGCCTCTCAAGTAGCTGGGACTACAGGCACGTGCCACTGCACCTGGCTGCTCATTTCAGAATCTTTTAAAAGTCCATTCTGACAATCTCTTTTATATGATGTAAATGTTTAGAACATTTGCATTTAAGGTAATTATTAGTGTGTTTGTATTTATGTCTATCATTTTATTTCTTGTTTTCTATTTGTTCTCTCTATACTTTGTTCTTCTCTTTTGTTCTTTCCTGATAATTTATTATTTATTTCTATATGTTACTTTTCCTTTTTTTTTGATCAGGGCTGGGTTTGAACCCACCACCTCCGGCATATGAGGCCGACACCCTACTCCTTTGAGCCCCAGGCACCGCCCCATTTTAACTTATTGAGGTTTTCACTCTTTTGGTATCTTTTTTTGTTTTTGAGAGCTTGCTCTGGGGTTTGAATATACATGCTCAGCTTTTCACAGTGTATTTAAACTTAATTGTTTCCTATTACAGGTGGAACGTTAAAACACAGATCTCTTTTTTCTTCTTCCATGGGATAGCTCTCATATGTATCAGATCTGTATAGATTGAAGGCTATCATAAAATATGTTAATTTTTGCCCTCGACCATTACAAATACTTTAAAGAAAGTAAGAGGTAAAGACCAGTCTGCTGCACACTCAGTGCCATTTCAGTTTTCCTTCCTTTACTCTTGATTTTCAGAGTTTCTCTCTGTTATCATTTCCATCTATTGGGAGAATTTCCTTTAGCATTCCCTTAGAGTTGGCCTGCTGGCAAGAAGTTGTCTTGGTTTTTCTTCAACTGAGAATACCTTGATTTAGTCTTTATTCCTGAATCGTATTTTCACTGGGTATAGAATTCTGAGTTGGCAGCATTTTTAAAATACTGTTCCATTTCCATCTGCTGTCCATGGGTTCTGATTGGGAGTCTGCAGTTATTCAAATGGTTTTTCTTTTATTTTTTATTTTTATTTTTATTTTTTGAGACGGAGCCTCAAGCTATCCCCCTGGGTAGAGTGCCATGGCATCACAGCTCATAGCAACCTCCAACCCCTGGGCTCAAGCGAGTCTCCTGCGTCTGCCTCCCAAGTAGCTGGGACCACAGGCACCTGCCACAATGCCCGGCCATTTTTTGGTTGCAGCCATCATTGTTGTTTGGCGGGCCCAGACTGGGGATTCGAACCCACCACATTAGGTGTACGTGGCTGGCGCCTTATGAAATATTTGAATTCTTGAGACATCTTTTGAATAATTTCTTGAACTTCTAATTCCTTCCTTTCTTCCATTCTGTTAATCTTATTTGCTATCCACATTCTGAACTCAATTTCTGACATCTCCGCCATCTGTTTATGGATGGTGTCCTCAGTTGCATCTACCCCATTTTTCCTTGGAGGAGTTGATTTACTCTGGTTATTCAAGTTACCAGAGTTTTCCCGCTGATTCTGCCCCATGCTGAGTTTACCTTGTTTGGAGGCCTTATCAGAACCATTCAGTTTGTGGCTTCTTCTGGTTGCCCAGGGAGATAGACAGAGTGTGTCTATTGTTTTCTCCCAGTTCTCGGATTCTGGGGCAACCAGTGTGCAGTAGAATGGCAGCAGCCTCATGGGAGTGTGCGCAGCTGGATTAGACCTCGTTTGGCCTGCTGTATGACCTGGGGGCAGGAGACTGGCAGCAGCCGGGTCAGTCCTAGTTTGGCCCTGCCAGGACAACAGGTGGAACAGGGGAACTATAGCAGCTAGATCAGTCCTAGTTCAGCCCCCCTGGAGCAGCCAGGGGGTGGGGAATGGCAGCAGTAGTGCAGGGCATGCGAGTAACCAGATCAGTCCTAGTTCAGCCCCGCCAGAGTAGCTGGGTGGGGGGGAGCATAGGACTCCTTTACCATTGCCTGCTGGATGCGTGAAACCCTAGCAAGCTGATCTGTGCCCTCCCAGCATGGGAGCCCAGAGTGGGAACTCCTCCACCTCCCCCCGTGGGATGCACGTGGCTCTAGCAAACAGTTCTGGGCCCGCCTAGAGTGGTAGACTCCTCCACCATCACTTTCAGGGTGCCCATGGCTCTAGCAAGCAGTTCTGGGCCCACCCAGCATGGATGCCTAGAGTGGGGAACTCCTCCGCTGGCCCCCGTGGCGTGTGCATGTCTCTAGCAAGCTGTTTTGGGTCTGTCTAGAACAGAGTACTCCTCTGCCACTGCCTGCGGGATGCCTGTGGCACTAGCAAGCAGTTCTGGGCCTGCTCAGAGCAGGGGCTTGGGGTGGGGATCTCCTCTGCCGCCTGTGAGGCGTGGGACTCTAGGAAGCAGTTCTGGGCATGCCCCAAGTGGGAGAGTCCTCCACCACCACCTGTGGCTCTAGCAAGTAGTTCCTTGCCTGCCCGAGGCAGGGGACTCCTCTGTGGCCACCGGCTACCCGTGGGAGGCATGCAGCTCTAGCAAGCAGTTCTAGGCCCGCCCAAAGTTGGGGCCTCCTCCGTCACTGCCCGTGGGGTGCGTGAGGCTCTAGGAAGTAATTCTGTGGCTTCCCAGAACAGGGACTCCTCTGTGACTACCCGCTGCTGACAGGAGGTGTGCGGCTCTAGCAAGCAGTTCTGGGTCTGCCCAGAGCCCTAGAGCCAGGATCTCCTCTGCCCCCCTGTGGGGTGCATAGCTCTAGCAAGCAGGTCTGGGCCCTCCCAGATTGGGGGACTCCTCCACTGCCACCCTCAGGGATGCGCAAAGTTCTAGCTAGTAGTTCTGTGCCTGCCAGGAGCAGGGGACTCCTCTGCGGCCACCCACCATCCGCAGGAGGCCTGTGGCTCTAGCAAGCAGTTCTGGGCCCTCCTAGAGTTGGGGAATCCTCTGCCACCACCCACGGGGTGCGCAAGGCTCTAGCAAGTAGTTCTGTGGCTGCCCAGAGCAGAGGACTCCTCTGTGACCACCCGCTGCCTGCAGGAGGCATGCGGCTCTAGCAAGCAGTTCTGGGCCCACCCAGAGCCCTGGAGCAGGGATCTCCTCTGCCACCCATGGGGTGTGTGTTTCTAGCAAGCAGTTCTGGGCCCTCCCAGAGTGGGGGACTTCTCCGCCACCACCCGTGGGGTGTGCAAGGCTCTAGCAAGTAGTTCTATGCCTGCCCAGAACAGGGGACTCCTCTGTGGCCACCCACAGCCCATGGGAAGTGTATGGCTCTAGCAAGTAGTTATGGGGCCCACTTTGTAACTGTATTTTGTGTTCTTAATTGCTTTTCCTTGGATTTACAGCTTGCCAAACTTCTGTCTGGGCTCACCTCCCCATCTTTGGCTTCATAGATTCTGATTCCAACCAGTTTTTCTTCCTTTGCTCAGGAGCCTCTGACCAGGGTTTCTTCCAGTTGGCCATCTTCCCAGAATCCTCTGTTCTTTTAAAAATTAAATGAATTCTTATGTTGTAGAGTTGTGAGGTTTTTGATTGCTAAATCTTTGTTATTCTTTATATGTGTATATATATGTGTATAAGTCAGGGAGTTCTTTCTTCATTTTACATATTTAAAAATACTTTTCTTCCTTTTTTTGGGTTCAAAATCATAAATACTAATAAGCTATAGCATGGATTTCATGGAAGTCATATTTGGTTTGAGTTCTGTTCTATGGTTAGCTAGCTATGGCCCCTTAGACAAATTATTTAACTTTTATAAGGTTCTTCTGTAAAATGAGGGGTATCTGATAGTTTGTTGTGAGAATTAATTTAAATAATGTAGAGGATATGGGGGATGTGTGTACTATAATATTTATTATAATGATAAATAACATAATATTCTACTAATAGTTTATATTTTTTATAATTCTGAGAATGCAGAAATTTCAAATTCATAGTATGTATAAAATATTTCTTTTGTATTGTGTCCACAGATAGGTGTTTATTTTACTTAACTGAGTCAAAATGACATACTTGGTTTCTTTCAGTTTTAATTTTTTCCTTTGTTCATCAGAGCCATAGCCTACCATGACGTAAAACTGTTTTATCTTTAGACTGGAACAGAATATATGTAAAGAAACACAAGACCTGTGATGACCATTGATTATGACTGATTGGTTTGTGTTGATTGATAATTTAAACACCCTTGAAGAACTCATATTACAGACATATTTCCTTGTATTCCTTTTTTACTTTAAGCTAACAATAAATAAAATAAAGTGAGTGCCTAGAAAATAGCTACTAGAACTAATATATAAGTGCAGAAAGCTCACACAATACAAAGTTAACATGTAAAAATAAATTGTGTTGCAGTAGTCTATCAATGAAAAGAGTTTGAAGTAAAAATATTATTTAAAGTAGTACCCCCAAATATAAAATACTTAGGAAATAATTTGTTAAAATATGAACAAAACCTAAATACTAAAAGTGTAAAAAATTGCTGAGAAGATTTTAAAAAGACCTTTAAAATGTTGAGATATATTTACTATGGTTATGGACTGAAAGACTCAGTATTTTTAAGATATTAGTTCTCCTTAAATTGATCTACAGATTCATCACAATTTTATCAACCCAATCTAAATCATAGCAGAAGTTTTGTAGGAACAGATAAAATGATTTTAAAATTTTAATTAGCCAGGCATGGTGTTGTGTGCCCTTAATACCAGCTATTTGGAGGCTGAGGCAGGAGGACTGCTTAAGTCCAGGAATTGAGGCTAGCCTGGAAACATAATAAAGTGAGAGACCTCATTGCTAAAAAAGAAAAACAACAACAACAAACAAACAAACAAACTTATAGAGGTGAAAAAGACCTAGAATAGCCAAAACAATAATGAACAAGAACAAAGTTGGCAGACTTACACTGCTTGATTTCAAAATTTACAGTAAAGCTGTAGTAATGAAGATACTGTGATTTCAGTTATATAGAACTCTAGGATAAAGAAGTATCTAATTTGTAATAACAGAAAACAGATTAGCTGTTGCCTGTGGGTTGGGTGGAAGGATTTTCTGAGAAGTGGTATAAGGAAGCTTTGGGTTAGTGAGAACATTCTTTACCTTCATTATGGTGATGGTTACTGAAGTTGTGGATCTCTCAAAACTCATTATATTGCTTGTAAATTACATTATAGTGTATGCAAATTGTATGATATGTGTAGCTTACTAAAATATGCTATGAGAGGGCATGGACTTTGGTTTTTTATGTTTTGTTCATTGTGATATCTCCACTTCCTAAAATAGTCCTTTTGTGCCTAACATATTGTATATTTGAAGAATGAATTGATAGATCTGATAGAAATATGAGATGAATAATTATAGACATTTGATTTTTAGTACTATTTACACATAGTCTTTTTCTACTTATCGATCTTGGGTGTTTTTCTCATTATAATAGTATATTCATATTTTCCAAGAATTTCTATGAGTGAAAGGGTTAAGCTCCAGTAAAGGTTTCCTTGGCCTATTCACACTAAACGGAGATTTATATTCATGTGATATTTAGATCAATTAATTTGGAAGGAATAATTCTGATATTCCTAAGTACTTTTATTTAGTTATGAATTCTAAAGTTGTCTTTTCACCAGAATTTAAATTCATAAAAGATTTACTATTTGTTTTTCAGGTTTTTAGTGTTCACGAACCATTATTGCATGTGGTAGGTTTCTGAGATGGCAATTAACGAGGACTTGAGAAAAGGCCAGTGGGGCTGAGGTTCTGTGAAGGGTAATGGTAAGGGATGATGTTGGGGATGTAGGTAGAGGGCAAATTAGACAGAACTTTATAGGCCGTAGTAAGAAGTTTTGATTTTATCTGTAGGGCAATAAAAGGTTTTATGTAGGGAAAAAATAAGTTCTTTTAGCTATAAGAACACTAGAATGAAGAAGGCAAGAGTGGAATGACAGTACTGGCAATTGAGATGGAGTAGATTTCTGAAAGATACAGTTTTAATTGTGATAGAAGGGCTTTGTATGCCCATGTAAGGAGTTTGTACTTGGGATTCCATGGAGAGTTTATCAAGGGAGTGACATGATTTATTATTTGGGGAATATTTGGCTGTATTAAGCGTGAATCTGCAAATGTAAGAGATGGGAATAAGAGATTAGCTATAAGTTTCTTTCATAGTTAAGATAAGAAATGCTATACCTCTGTCGTCTTGTCTGTGGCAGTAATTTTCTGATCTTCCTTCAAAGTTAGATAAGGTCTTGAAGTACTCTGTGCAGGATTTACCAAATGTGTAGGACTAAACTGAGACAGATCCAATAGGGTAGGTGTCCCTTAATATAGAAAATGAGTTCAAAATAGAGTAGAAAGTAGAAAGAAGCTGGAGAAATTCCCTGAGGCATAGAGTAGTACATAATTGGAGGGGATTAGCATTGGGTTTCGGTGGCCTCTTTGGTGTGGGGGAAGTACAGTGTTAAGGATGGCTGAACTATCTTCATAATTTTTTCATAATCTTGCTTCCTCCTATTTGACAATGCTTCTAAGTTCTTAATGCTTGATTATGTCTTAGCAATGGCTGTTAGTGCTTACTGTACTAAAACTCTTATTGTAGCCTCTATTGAACTAAACTATTTGCCATGACCTTGCTTGTTATATCTTGGACTGAACTAATCAATAACTTCTTTTTGCTTCCTGTGTTAAGTCTATAAAGCTCAGAGCTTTGACCCCTGCTTAGCCTGCTTTATCTTAGTATTATGCACTGGAGGAATTTGTAGCATTTCTAGCCATCCTCAAGATTGAAATGTTTTCAAGGATTGGAATTACTGACCTCTGGAGAGAGAATCTGGTCTTGCTGGCAAAGATGCAGGAAGTCTTGACCCATGAACATGATTCGTGCCTCTAGACAAAATTAACCACATCTTTAGCTTTGAATGAATTCTGATTCCTTGTCAGAATAATAGATCCTGCAAAGCTGAATCAAAGCTATCTATTTCCAGTGCTTTATTCTGGGATTCTTAGAAGGATGGTCTTCCTTCAGAGTTTTTCTTTTTTCAATTTTTGAAGAAAGATTGATCATATTTTCACAAGAGAACCTCATTACCTTATATTTCTCATTTTCCCTTATTTCATGCATCTGGAAGGGAAATTCAATGGACAATGACTTCCTTGTATTAGGAAAAAGGCCATATCTTCTGGTTTTGCATGAGCTGTCAGTTTGGGATTACTGTCAGGAGGTGGGATCAACACACACTGATATTCAAAACCAATTCCACTGATAAATATTAATAGTTCTTTTTATTGCCTTTAATTTAATGCCTTTGGCTTTTAATCTAGAGCCCCTAATTCTGTGTCAACATCCTATATTAGCCCTCAGAACACCTGACTCTCACAGAACAGCATTCACTTCAATTGATCCTCTGACTTACGCACTCACTTTTTTGATCTTGCTCTTACAGCTGAGGGGATATGGTAGAGGGCAGCAGCATTGAGAAGGGCAAAGGCATAAAAGTGACAATGGAAACATCTAATATATAGATAAGGAGGGAAGGGAAAGTTCAAAGGCAGAAGCTGATTATTGGGTCTGAGGAGCAAAGTTATATTATAAATAGGAAAGTGTTAAGTTATATTATAAATACAAAATGGTTTAGTATCTAGAAAGATCAATAATTGATTAGTAAAAATAAAAATACATGGCTAGAGAAGGTGTCAGAATGGATATTATGAATAGTGTAAAAATGTGGAGGCCCATTTTAATACATTGCTGGATATATGTTTTGAACATAGGCATTATGTCTTGAAGTCTAGACTATATATATCAATCCACTGAATTTGGCACCTCCCTTTTTTTTTCTAAAAATACAAACATATTTTCCCCCATTTTTCTAATGTTTACTACTCCATTTATCATTTGGAATGATCCTCCCTTGTTGATAACCTGGTACCTATGCACTTATATTTGTATAACCTCCTATCTATGAAATCTATCTGTGCCATAATATATCCCATACCTTTCACTGAGTAATTAGAGGATATTTGACATCTTCCAGGTTTCTTGGGACTTCAAATACTCCTAAGTTTATAGTCAAAAATTTATCTTGAAATAATATAGCTTTTTATGACTTGGGATTTCTGTGTATCATTAGACGATTGTCCTAGGAAAACTGAAGGTTTCAATTCTGTCTTGACATTTAGAATCTAAATAAAAATTAACATAGCTCTTCTGCACCCTAAACTAATGGTTTTCTACCATTAGCTCCAAAATAGTATACTTTCCTGGTTTGTAAATCTACCAGGTGGTCTGTTACCCTAAGTTAACTATAGCAGTAATAAACCTGAATATCTGATCTTTTCTTTCTAACTTTTGGTTCCTAATCCTTCTCCAAATTAATTTAATGAGTTCCTTAGAAGGGAATCATGGAGCAGTTTCGTTTCTACTGACATTCATCTCAAGGAATGTTATTAATTCCCAAGATAAAATTCATGGTCATTAACTTTTTTTGAGACAGAGCCTCAAGCTGTCACCCTGGGTAGAGTGCTGTGGCATCACAGCTCACAGCAACCTCCAACTCCTGGGCTTAAGTGAGTCTCTTGCCTCAGCCTCCAATGTAGCTGGGACTACAGGTGCCCACCAGAATGCCCAGTTATTTTTTGGTTGTAGTTGTCATTATTGTTTGGCAGGCCCAGGCTAGATTTGAACCTGCCACCTTAGGTGTATGTGCCTGGTGCCTTAGCCACTTGAGCTACAAGTGCAGAGCTCATGGTTATTAACATTTATTAATTCTTTTCTTTCTCTTTTTAATTTTGACAAAAATATATATCTTTATGGTGTACATATGGTGTATGTGTACATTGTGGAATGGCTAAGTGAAACTAACATATGTACTACTGAATATACTTATTTTTTGTGGTTAGAAAACTTAAAATCTATTCTCTTAGCATTCTTGAAGTATATAATACATTACTGTTGACCATAGTTTTCATGTTGTATTATAGATCTTTTGAATTTCTTTCTTCTAACTGAAATTCTGTATCCTTTGACCAATGTCTCTCCAATCGCCTCTTCTCACCTGCTTCTGCAAACCATCTAATTCTACTTTCTGGTTATATGAATTTGTCGTTTTTAGAGTCCACATATAAGTGAGATCATTTAGTATTTGTTTCTGTGCCTATTTTTTTTTCACTTAACATAATGTTCTTCAGGTTCATACAGGTTTTATGATGGGTTTTCCTTCTTTTTATCAAATCTTAATTAAAATGGAATACATCAGGATAGACCTTCATTCGTGGTGAGCCTTTGATTTTGTGGTCACATTTTATTACTGACAGTCCATGAGGCTCATGTCTTACCTTAGTAAGAGGGTAGGGGTTGTGATACAATTAGGCTTACTAGACTTATACAGAACATACCACCCTCAAACTATTGAGTATATATGCGTTCTTCTTGGTTCTGATACTGCACCCTCTCTATACTTTCTGTACTTGCTCCACTCACAACTCACTTTATTAGATTACTTACTGAACTTGCCACTACATTGATGATTTTTAGTAGAGGCCTTCTAGTTTTATTTTTTGGAAGAATTTTATGGGGCATTAAGTCATTGTTAAGTTTGGAAATATAACCATAGGCAAGTAGGAGTTGAATAAAGATCTTGTGTACTTAACTATGAAAAAATATGAAATTGTAATTTTTTTTGCCCATGAGTTATACTTAGAAATATATTTTGCTCTTTGTCTGCTTCATATATCTAATCAGCTGAATAAATGGCACCTAGGTAAGTGAAATATTGCTGTATAATAAGGTACAGTTATAGTGTAAATCAAGTAGACCTCACTTCCAACTTTGAAATGTGTGAATAAAAGACCATGGTGATTATGAGTTAGAAAATATGGATGTGAAATTTTACTCCATCTTTTATTATTTAGTGTGGATGTTAAAAAGTAACTTACTTTCTTTGAGCTTTTTTATTTATAAAAATGGGAGTTTTGTTAATTTCGGTTTTATAGTATTGTACAAGAAATAAAAAAAATGCATGTGAATGTGCTTATTGCATTTAAGGTATTAATGCCACTCGAAAAAAAATCCTTATCAACTTTTCTTATGTTGATATCCTAAGATGGTTTGAATGATAGAAGCAGCCATGTGTAATTCATCTTTGTACATTGTTTTTGAAAATAGAAGTTGTGATTACTACATCAAAGCCTGCATATAAGTAAAACTAGTATTTTTCTGCATTTTATAGTATTCTTATTTTGGTGCTGTGCTTAGCATTATACTTTGAATTTGCCTGATTTAATATTATTTCAGTGATCCTATTCTCTTTTTCTTTTAAAAAACTCACATTGAGTTTTCTATTTGATATTTTAGACTTATTCTCCTAAAGGAACATCTCTTATTTCTATCTTATTTCTAAAAACAGTTATTAGCCTAGTATATTGTATATATGTGTGTGTGTGTGTGTGTTTACATACATATATATGTTGTGTTCATGTGAGTTGTGACTGTTAATTATAGCCAGGTAATCTCAACATAGTTCATTCATGTTTGTCTACTCTAGTAAACTGAATTGCTGTAAGAATAAATAGTCCATTTGTGACTGAGGTAACAACAGGTTATCTTAAATCTCTCTATATAAATTTTAGTAAAATTTTTATTCACTAAGGTGAAGTGAAATTTTTAACAATAATGTTTACAAACTGTGGAAACTTTTTCTAACTTAATTACAATTATTATATATTAAATTATATTTCTCATAGTTTTATTTATACATGAAATGTGCATATGTTCTTTGTAAACTTTTACTGTAGGTTGTATGTATTTACTTTTTTTTTTTTTTTTGAGACGGAGCCTCAAGCTATCCCCCTGGGTGGAGTGCCATGGCATCACAGCTCATAGCAACCTCTAACTCCTGGGCTCAAGCGAGTCTCCTGCCTCCGCCTCCCAAGTAGCTGGGCCCACAGGTGCCAGCCACAA
>CAUYQV010024643.1:0-34063 GCA_963574575.1 Galagoides demidoff | reverse complement strand
CGCCTGTGGCTCAGTGGGTAGGGCGCTGGCCCCATATACCGAGGATGGCAGGTTCAAACCCCTCAGCCCTGGCCAAACTGCAACAACAACAACAACAAAAATAGCTGGGTGTTGTGGCAGATGCCTGTAGTCCCAGCTACTGGGGAGGCTGAGGCAAGAGAATCACCTAAGCCCAGGAGTTGAAGGTTGCTATGAGCTGTGTGATGCCATGGCACTTTACCAAGGGCAATAAAGTAAGACTCTGTTTTTAAAAAAAAATTAAAAAAGTCAGACTTTACAGCAGGCTATTATGCCACAGGTGATTGTCAAACAAAGACTGAGATTGCACGGCTTTCGCTTTGGACCAAACTCCAAGGGCACTTGAACTCCAAGGATGCATTGTGTAAGCTGTCCAGACACTACACCCCGTCACTGAAGTCTCATATAATTACAGTCTAAACACTAATTTGTATGCCTTTTTGGGTTTATTTCAAAATGAATTATTTAGCTTTTTTGAAAGTTAGCTCCAATTTCTAGGAAATGCACAAAGACACAGTTACGACTACAGTCACCAGCTGAACGATATAAATAAGAAGAGCAGAATATTTCAGGATTCATTGTTCATTTGACCTTTGTTTTGTTAGTTAAAATGATCATGCTTTGGAGTCTCCTCTTAATTGCTCTTTGAAAACTCTGTGCTTTTTGTAGGTGCCAGAGTCTTACTTTCAAATTAAAGCAAACTCCTAAAATGATGTCAATAGAAACATTCCTTCCCTGGTAGCTAACAGATTTGATTGAGTTCTAGTTCCTAACGTGATTGTTATGGTGTGACTAAGTGATTATCTGGATCTCAGTTTTCTCATCTTGAAACTCTTCCTAGAGTGTAACAAGTTCTAGCTCTCTAAGTTTTCATGGTATTGATGTACACTCTAAGGACACAAAGACAACTACTTTTGTGTATATGAGTCAGACAAGTTTATAAATTTATCCTAGAAAAAGTGCTATATGCCTCATTGGGGACTATCACAGTGCTAACCTTTGTGGTCCTCCTCTTGGGAAGCCATGCACTGATGCCTAGCCCACCCTTCAAAGCAATTTTGGAACTCTTTTTCTAGAATGGCAGCAGAGCTGTGTTCCTATGAAGCCAGACAATTAACTCCGCAAACTCATCTTAGAAAAAGTGCTACATACCTCATTGCTGAATATCACTATGGTCACCAGATGGCCAAGGGCAGTCCTTTGAAGGTGGCCATAGTGATATTCAACAATGAGGTATGTAGCCCTTTTTTAGGATGTTTGCAAACTTACTTGTCATCCCGCTTACATATATACATATATATACATAATCTCTTTATATAAATGAATGTGTGAATATGGATAGATATTAATAGTGACAGTCTAAACATTTTCTTAATTTTTCAGCTATGACTTTAAAAGCTGTTAAGGGAGGCTAATATTTGAATACAATTTTTCTAAGTTATTCATCTTATAATTATTTACTTTTTTTTCCTTTTGTGATTTTGAAGTGTCAATGACTTAGTCTGTATGTATTTTATGTTAGGGAACAAAGAAGAGTAACAGTTTGGATCTCTATAGGGATGTGGTGATAATTTTGCTACATAGAAAACTTGTGGGTTTAACCTGAACTTAAGAAAATTAGTCTTCCAGGCCAGGTGTGGTGGCTCACCCCTATTATCCTAGCACTCTGGGAGGCCGAGGCAGGAGGATCCCTTGAGTTTAGGAGTTTGAGACCAGCCTGAGCAAAAGTGAGAGCCCCTTCTTTAGTAAAAAAAAAAAAAAATAGGAAAAAAAAATTAGCTAGGTGTGTGGCAGGTCCCTGTAGTCTCAGCTGCTTGGGAGGCTAAGGCAGGAGGATCCCTTGAGCCCAGGAGTTCAAGGTTGCTGTGAGTGAGGCTGACACCAGGGCACTCTAGCCTGGGGCAACAGAGTGAGACATTGCCTCAAAAACAAATTTTTTTCTTAAAAAGAAAAAGAGAAGAAATCTTCCAGGACAATAAAAATAAATAAAAGGGGGGGGAGAGGAGGCTGAAAAGAAGGGCGGGGGAGATGAATAAATAAAAGGAAGAAAGAAAGGGAGGGAGGAAGGTAACAAGTAGATAGGTAGGGAGGAAGACAGGGATGAGGAAGCTCGAGGCTGGAGGGGCAGCTTCATGGTATCAGGGACTATTCCTGGTCCTACTCCCCACAGCACTCCTGGTGCCTCCCCCTGTGCTGGGCACATAAATGGCAGACAGTTTCAGAGTGCCCGACTGAAACAAAAGTTTTAGCATTTAAACAATGGGCAATTGATTTTAAATTGTTCTTACCTCTTAATAAACCTTTGGCTAGACTTGGAGGTTTATAGCATCTGTGTTCTCAAGGTGCAAGAAATGTTTTTCTGTCCCTTCTCTGCACCTTTTCTGTTGTCTTCATCAAGGAATGACAGGCACACTGCCTGAGGGCCCCCTCGACAGCCCCTCCTTCCAAGTATCCTAACCAGAACTGTCTCCTTCTTGGGGCCAAAGACGACAGCATGACGGCAGGACTGTGAGCGTCAACAAGAGCAGAGGGGTCAGGGCCTCTCCCTGGAACCCGTCCTGTGTTGGCTGGTCCTGCTGGTTGGTGCTCTTTCCTCAACTTCTCCGAACCTGCTGACTTCCCAATTTTCCCTGCCCTCATCTTACCTCAAGCTGTATTTGTCTCCCTACATTTTTAACTTATTGCCTGCTCTGAGGTAGAGGAGTTGCCACATTCTTTCAGTCTCAGACCCAGACTTCTCATCCTCCATCTGTGCTGATCTTGGCAACCTGCCTGAGACTTTGTGCCCTGTCTGAATCCTGGGCTGTATTCTCGTACTGCCTACACCCTGGCTTGACCCAGAGAGCTTTCTGTCTAGTGAAGGACACAGACAAACAGAGGAGAGGCAGCTGCAGAACACAGCCCAGAAAGGGGTGGTCCACATGAATTAGAGAGGTTCCCTTGGTGGTGGTGGTGGGGTGCTTGAAGGGTAGATTTGTTCAATTTTTCCTCTTCTTGTTGGTCGGAAATGTTGCACAAACCCACATGTGATACAATGGAATTTCTTTAGCGTGTTATAATATTGAGGCTCTTCTCTCTTTCAAGCCAGGCTTTCTCATTTTCTTTATTTCCCTCACATGCTCTGAATGCTTTGTGGTCTGAGTTGGTTGGGCAGAGGGTCCTGTCTACGTGTCCTCCCCCGTCCCTCCTCCCCCCTTGCACATGTGCAGCGAGCTGTGCTCACTTGGTTTCTGACTTCTCCAATCATAGTCAGTCAACAGTCTGGAAAGCTCCTCTCAGAGTTGGGGTTTCTCTTGGGGAGCAATTGATTCTGCCATCCTGTGTGCAGCCATCCACTCTGGATGCTGGGCAGGCCTCTCTCAGCAGCAAGGCCCGGGGTAGGTCTTGTCCAGGCAGAGGCAAGCTCCCAGGCTGAGTGGCAGGCCTGTCCCAGCTCTGCCTGGCCCAAGCCAAGGCTTGGAAGAGGAGGCACAGAACCGTACCAGGAGCTTTCTCCATGGGCTCCTGTTCTTAGCAATAGTGACATGTGAGGGCCCAAGATTCCTGCTCCTTTTCTAGCGATTTTGGCTGCTCCTGCAGTGTGCAGGTGGTTCTCTGGTCTTCCCACCCCACTGGCCTTCCAAGGGGGGCTCATCCCTCCCAACGACTCAGCAGCTCCCTTCATTGTGTGAGTGTTGTGTGGTGTCTCCACCTGCCTCGGCTAGTAGGAGTATTTCAGAGAAATAAGGAGTTCCAGCCTGTGCTATGCTCTCAGGTCTGAGTCATGGGGAGATTTCTTTTCTTCTTCTTTTTATTATTACATGTGTCTTTATCTATTTATTCTTATCATAATTATTTTTACTTGGTATGTATGTATGATGGGCCATATATTTGCTATAATTATACAGCATGGATTGATCAAATCCAGCTAATCAACCTAGGGAGTTCTAGGGGACAAAATGTGTTTTGTACTAAAGAAAAGGATGCCAGATCTTTCCACTTTATTTTCTGGCTTTTCCCAGTTGAGGAAACCAAATGCGTGGGTAGAAGGGTAAGCTGGTGGGCCGTGCTGCTGGACTGTGGCCGCCCATGCTAACTCCATTGTCAGCAATTTGTGGTTGCTTATGTCTTTGGAGTGGTTCCATCTAATCTACTTACAATTTTTTTTTTTAAATTCTTTGGGATCATTGAGGGTATAGAGAATTAGGTTACACTGATTGCCTGTGCTAGATAAAGTCCCTCTTATAATTGGGTCCTGCCCCCAAGAGGTGTGTCTACATTGTGACCCCTACTTTCAAGTTTTGAAATGAGCAGCAAGGTAGTTACGTGTAGGAAAAAGTCCTAGACCAGGAGAGAGGCGCTGTAGCTGTGAGCCCATGGGTAGGACACACCCTGTCGGGTCCAGTTTCCTCATTGGTTTACAAAGTAAGAGGCATGGTGGACACTCTCAGCTTCCTGCCAGTCTGAGGTCTGTGATCTTGACTCTGAGTCCACACTGTCCCCTGATTTGCATATCTATTCCAGTATCTGCTATACCATTTTCAGCTTGGACTTCCTAATATGCTCTTTTCTCCACTTTTGCCTCCGGCTTATTATGACAGAAAGTTTATTGAAACCACAACACAGAAATCTATACAATGGGGCAAGAAGTAGCACAAATAGATGAGAGACCTTCTCCAAAGTCAAATTCCCTTCCTGTTCTCTCCTGGGGAATTTTCCCTGAAAACACTGTATTTTCCAGACTGTGTTCCATGAATTGGTTGAAAAACACACACCATGGAGCTTTGCTTATTGCTGGAATGATTTTGGAGCTGTCCTCCACCCCCTGAGTAGCTCACTTTTCTCATCTATAAAATACATAAAATAAAGAGAATAATATTTGCTTTATAGGACGGGGTGCAGGGGCTCATGCCTCTAATTCTAGCACTCTGGGAGGCCGAGACTGGTGGAATGCTTAAGCACAGGAGTTCGACACCAGCCTGAGCAAGAGCAAGAACCCACTTCTACTAAAAACAGAAAAACTCGCTGGGTGTCATGGTGGGCACCAGTAGTCCCAGACACTTGGGAAATTGAGGCAATAGGATTGCTTGAGCCCAAGAGGTTGCTGTGAGCTATTATGACACCATGGAATTCTACCCAGGGCGATAAAGACTCTGTCTCCAAAGTAAATAAATAAATAAATAAATAAATAAAAATAAAAATTGCCTCCTCGATATGAGAATTAAATGAGTTAATATTTTGTAAAGTGTTTAGGTTAGCACCTGGCATGTGGAAAGTGCTTGTTACATAACTAAGTACCCATGACATGTGGGTAGATATGCTACAAAAATAAACAAATAAAAAGGTCTCCAAGTAAAATAAGTTTATTTAGAAAATCTGTGTTGATCTACATCAGATACATCTTTTTTTAGTACTCAGAATATTTAATGTGATGCTATGCAGAGGAATTTTGAAATTTAATTGGAAACCATGGTGGACACATACAGTATTATTTGGAGTATCCCAAGATTAATCGACTCTGGAGATGTTTCTTGTGAAGCACCTGATATTATCTCAGGGACCTTGAGTGTTTCATGGACTGCAGTTTGGGGACCGTGGTTCCCAGGATACAGAGGCTTCTCATGAGCTTGTTAAACTTTCCCTGCTGTTTTGGCCGTCTGGACCTCCTTATTCAGGCAGAAGTCTGTCACTTTTTCTGCTATCTTCTACTTAACACTTTTCATGTTTATACAAAAGCCGCCTTTTGTATTTAAACTTCTACTTGAGCAATTACTTGCTAATTTTAAAGATTGAAGATACACTGTTGAAAGAAGCAACCAAAAAATTAGTCTCTGTTGACATGGAGTTAGCACGGCTGCCTCAGCCCAAGAGCAGGGGCAGCTAGCTTACCTCTGTGCCTCCCTCCCACGGGTGCATAGCACTGACTTTGTGAAGAAGGGAGGGGGGTGTCTCTGTACTTCTGGGGTTAATGAGGGCCAGAAGCCTGGCCCTGTGGTACTTAGGGTGGTACTGTGCCTTTTGTAGAAGCTAGAAACTCCTCACACTCTTGATATGACCTGCAAACAACCAAATTCTCTTACCTGTCACCCAGTTCAATAGTTAACAGGCCTCCTAGAGAGTCTGCTTTGTGGGGTCTCCTAGAAAACCGAAGTCCAAGAGAAGAGGAAGGGTGCAGCTGCCCCCATGGGGCAAGTATGTACTTCTGTGCCTTATTGACTTTACCCAAGGACTATTTAGAGCTCCAGGCATTAGATTAGGACTTAGAATCCCGTTGGACCAAAGACCTAGGTGGCCCCTTGTGACCTACAGAATAAAATCCAAACACATTAGCCAAGAGCCAGAACCTTCCCAAGCTGGGTCAACTTCCCTTCTTCCCTTTCACATATCAGTGAAACATTCCTACTCACTCTTCTGGAACCTCCCTGCTCCTGCATCACTCTGTACTTCTTTGCCTCCGAAACTTTCCTTGAATAACATTGGTTCCATGTCTTCCATCAAAATCATATGTATTTTTTAGTGCCAAACTCATGACATATCACACATGCTCCCCTGATTCTTCTCCCCATGCTGGAGGTGCAGGACTCCATTTGATTCTATCTCTCTCCACATAACACTCAGGACATAATTTATTTGAGGACAAGGGCTGTGCTGTTTTTATCCATGTCCCTGGCCAGATCATAACAACTTAGCACTTAAAAAAGAAAAAAAACTGCTAAAATCAATTAGAGACAGTGATCTACTATGATGTGGTTTTCTTAGGGTTAAAATAGGACATGCATGTGTCTGTTTATTTTGTATAGGTTATAATTGCTCCTCTGGGCTAATTGGTTTGCAACGACAAGTGATTTTTCTTATTCTTTTAAGCTTATTGACTGTGGAACAATGTCTACACACCTAAGAATGACACTCAAGACCCTGTACCGTCTGGGCTCAATATGCCTTTTGGGTATGTGGAAATGGGTGCATAAACTCTCCAAGTTCCCGTCAAAGAATAACTAGGCCTAAAACAGGATTGCTTAACCCCGGCAGGGCTGACATTTTGTTCTGGAGAACTCCTTACTGTGGGGGGCTGTCCTGCGCATGGTGGGAAGTTTCATTGCCTCCCTGTCTCCACCCACCAGATGCAGTAGCAGGCTTCTTTATTCCTCTCCCTCCCCCTGCCTTGTGATAACCAAAAATGTCTCTAGACATTATCCGACGCAGAGGGCAAAATCACTCCCTCCTGCTTCAGAAGAGCTGGTCACGAGGTCGCCAATGCTTGGCTCTGAGTTCTGGGATAAAGTGACTCAAGGTTTCTTCTCTACCAACTCAGGTGACATCTCTCTCATCTGGGACCTACAGCCAATAAATAAAGCCAGGGAGAGGCAAGTGCTTTCTGAAAAGCAGAACTAGGCAGTGCGGTGTCATTCACAGGTATGCTCAGGCCTAGACCAGTCATATATGGTACCAGTGACTAAGGGTAAACCAGAGACCATTAGAAAGTTGGTTAGACCAGGGATTTTCAAAATCTTGCTCATTAACCACATCTTGTGAGGAGAGAATTAAAAATGGAGATTCTGGGTCTATTTGCTAGGTCAACTATATTGAAATCTGGATTTTTGACAAATGTATGCACTTAAGAACATGAGGACCATTGCATTAGACAGCAGTGCTTATTCATTTATCTTTATAAAACTATTTACATTTAAGTAACCAGGAACAGTACAAAAAAAAAGAAGGAAAGCAGGCCTTGATATAATAACAAAGTACTGTACCTTAACTTTAACTTCGTTTTCCTTTTTTCTCTTCTAACCGCCTCCTAAACACTAACACAATCCATATGTTCACGGAAAAAAAAAATCCCCACCGGAGTGTGACGTTAGTCAGTGATACTCCAGTGAGTCCGTCAAACGCTGAGTGCTGGAGGGCGTGGATCCCAGTCCTCCCTTCCACACGGACATCCACTGCAATCAGCTCCCCCTTTTCCAATATGCTTGATCTGTGCTGCTGCTTTTTTGTGACCCAGAAGGAGGCATTTTTGAGACTTAAAAGTGAAGAGGAAAGCAAGCTTAGATAAGGTGCTCTTTGGCAAAAGAATAGAATAAAATGCATTGTAATTGCTTCTACATTAGTTCCCTTATCTGATTTGGGTCTTTGCTTTTATAAGCAAAGTTCAAAACTCTTAACCCCCGGTTTCCCGGTTTTAGTGCAACTACAGTCGTGAAAGCTCTGAACCTGCTGAGTGGGTAGCCAGTACTGCTTTCTGGGCAGAGAATGTAATTGCTTTTCCCTTTGCCACCCTCCACTGCCTGGTAGGCACACCAGAGGGGACCTAGCTGCTAATTAAAAGGCAGAGCTGCACCATCATACAGACCCTAGAGTTTGGGGCAAGAACGTATCTGGATACTGACTTGTGCCCCAGACTACCCGAAGAATTTTCCTATAGTTCATAAGAGATCAGAGCAGGAAGCTCATCTGGTTTCCTTGTTTCTTGAGAACCGAAAGGATTGGCACTTGTCTGAATAGGACAGAAGAGAAAGTGGTACCAGAAAGACCTCTATGGAAAAGACAGACCAAGCCAGTTTTTCACTGATTCAAAAACAACCACATAATTAGAACGTCTAAGTCAACACAACACAGTGTAAACACAGCTATATCCGCTAATGTGACACTGCCAGAGGCTCGCCCTGACTTACTGCACTCACATCTTACCCCAGTTCCTTCCAATTTATACTTCCGGAGGTTTCCCTTTTCTGTTTATCAGGACACTCATTCCTACCTGTGGAGCAGGTAGATTGGTATCTGTGTGTACAGGTCACAGAGGTGTAGATAACAAATCAAATGGGGACTCTGAGACCCAAGGCAGAGGGGATGCATTTGTCACAGAAATCTCCCCAAAGCTACTTTTATAATATGGCTGAAATTTGAAGCTGCTGCGCTCTCTTTTTAGCCCAGCTTGCCTAATATTTTGGCATCCTACAATTTTGTAACTTTTTTAAGGAAAAAGAAGAGGAAAGTGGGAGGGTGGGAGGGTTTGTCTTTCATTATCTTTGTTGGAGAAATGAGAAAAAGTGGTGTTTTATTCATAGGCAAAGCCCTTTCTGGCAACTCTTTTGAACATCAGTGGGTTATTACAGATCCTTTCTACCTGTTCCATCCCTTGTATGTTAGCCATCCCTCCAAATCATAAAATATCTTGGTAAATGGAATCATTGGCCTCAAATCTTCAGCTGTTCCTTTATTCACACACTTTGCCCTGTGACATTTTAGCCCTTCCCACAGAAAGCAGGGTCAATTTTCCCCCTGACTTGGGACTTGCTGTGGCCAGTGGAGTGTGTGTGGTAGTGACCAGGTGTCAGTTCCACTCCTGGGTCATAAGAGTGACCATCTCTCTGAGAACAGCTTTCCCCATCTCTATGAGAACAGCTTCCTCAGGTAACTGCTTCTAGTCAGCCTGAGCCCCAGGAAAACACGTAGGGAACTCACAGCAAGGAGCCAAGAGCAGCCAGATTCACAGCTTGCAGTAGAGCCACCTCGCTGAGCACAGCCTGGTCCAGCTGACCTGCAGACCTGTGGGTGAAAGGAAGTGATTATTCTTTTAATCCACTAAAGTTTGGAGTTTGCTTGTAATGCAGAAATAGCCAACCTGATGCCCAGAGAGCAGAGGTGTGGGCTCTGTGTTCTACAAGTGGAGAGAGGAGAGATTTGTGGCCGTGAATAGGGCTTATTTCGGTCCGTTTAGAATTTTGGGGATCAGGCTGACAGTATTTAGAGGGAAAGCCACGTGGAAGAAAATAAATCCCCAAACAATACATTGCTTTGGTTTTTGGAGTAGCAATAAATTCTTTATAGTGTAAGTAATTCCAATTCAATGCATATTTTATCAAGTCTTATGCCTGGCATAAGGAAAGCAGCTGGTTATGTAATATTTATTAATAGTAATAAAAGTATAATAAGGTATTTTAAAAATATCTCTCAGTTTGTTTTCCCTCAGTGATGTTGGCCTCTCTCCCTGCTTGGCCCCAGAGAAGGCCCCATGGCAGATGGTACCTTGCAAAAGGGAAGGAAGAATGATGTCGGAGAGGTGCCTGTCCTTCAGGAAGGGCAGGGAAAGCCCACTGTGTCTGTCTCACTGGAGGGTGAGAAGGAAAGGAGGGACGGGCAGGGTAGGGTGGCGAGGTGCCCATGTCCTGATATCTCAGAGTGAAACCCTGGGCTAGAGGGTAGAAACATCTAGACAGGTTTAAGGAGAGTGACAATCTCAAATCTAGTGGCCTGGGGGTGCTGTGAACTTCAAGGACAGATTTTTCTCAACTCTGCCCTGTTGACATTTTGAGCCAGATAATTCTTTGTTGTTGGCTGTCCGTCTTGCCCTGTGGGATAGTTACTTAGCAACATCTCTGGCCAATAGTGCTTCTCCAGTTGAGACAGCCAAAGATGCCTTCAGAGATTGCCAGATGTCTCTTGGAGGTGAAATTGTACATCTCTGCCCTCATTGGAACCCTCCTAGGAGATCTGGCTCAGTGCTGGAGTGACAGTGACAGGGCAGCTTGGGTAGAGAGAAGTTGTGGGTAGATGAGCCCGAGACAGGGCTCTGGGCTCTCTGTGGCCTGCACATGGTGAACGTGAGTTCTAGTATGCCCGATGATGGGACTCAGGTGCTGGAAACAAGCACCTGATGCTGGACTCAGGTGCTAGAATCAGGTGGCTGGGTTGTCAGCATTGTCAATACCAGTCCAGGCCCCAGGCACCCACTACAGAGATAAGCAAGAACCAGAGGAGGGTATACAGGTCCCAGGCCCTCACCTTCCATTTAGATCCTTTGAGTCCCCTTTTTGATGAGAAACAGAAGGAAGGAGAGAACATTCATGAGCTAAATGAGATGGAATCATCCCCTCCAAAACAGCAGTCAAGCCAGAAGAGATTGAGGTTCCATTAATGGACAGCGGTAGGGGACTCCTGAGAAATATTATACGACAATGAAAAAAGGAAGAAATCACATTACCTTTGCACATTTAAAGAGCAGTGTGAGTCACAATATGATAACAATAGTAGTAATAATAGCAGCTACCATGTGTTAAGTGCTTACCACCTGCTGAATACTTTGCAGAGATCATCCAGTTTAACCCTCCAGCCAGCAGTCCTATGAGGTGAGTGTTTCTACTGTCGTCTTTTCCTTACCTATGAGGTCAAGGTGATGGGAAGTGATGAGATTGGCATAAAGACCCAGCCTAGGTGGCTCCAGAGCCCAGGGACCTTGGGAGTCCACACCCTGCCTTCTTCCTGCTGCAGCACTTTATGTCTACGTGTGTCCCAAATTCATTCACTTACTCCTCTAGTACTCGTAGGACAAATTGCTCTATCCTATTTCTTCTCTGTAGCAATTGTAAAGAAAACTTTTCTAGCATTTAATTCCTATTGAGAACTGATTTCTTTTCTCTAGGGAGCTCAAATACTCTGAAGAACTCAGAAGGAAGTAAAGAGAGTATTTGTTGTAGTAGATTATTCATGGTAAAGAATTTGCTGCATCCAGAGCAACAAAGAACTATTTGTGTGTAGACTGCAAGGGTCATTCCGAATACCATACGCAGAGCCTTGAACAATGAGCTAATCTCCTGGCCCACAGTAACAATGCTTTGTAGATAGAGTTACTGGCAACTTCTTAGTGCTTCTTTTTCTGAAACAGCCCAGGACTCAGCATTTTCAATGATAAAAGTCAATTACATTAAAGTGATCTTTCTTTCTTTCTTCCTTTCTTTTCTTTCTTTCTCTCTCTTTTTAAACAACTACCAGTTTCTATTTAAAAGCAGCTTTTGGTCTATTTGCAGTGTCTATTTGTCCCTGACCTTTCTTAGCAATTAGCTTCAGCAAGAAGATTCTTGTCTGGATACAGAGAGCAGAGGCTGCAGAACAACTATAGGATATTAAAAATTTCGATTGTTTTAAGGTGGCTGAATCTTTAGAGTTTTGTGGAGAGAAAAGGCACACATTTTCAAAAATTATCTGTGTTGGGACATTGAGTCATACTGGTAATTAATTTCTGTTTTTTATTTAAGTGCTGACTATGGCAGATGAAAGATGGCTGGAAATTTTCTGACATTCCCTCCATGGAGCAGTGGGTTCTAGTTCTTTTCTACTTGAAGCTGGGTTGGCTTGTGATGTTTTGATTGACAAAATACACTGAAAGTAGTGTTAGCAGCTTTCCCTTTGGTCTATTGAAATAGAACCTCCAGTGTTAGAAGCCTGACTACCCTGAGGCTGCTGCTGGGCTGTTAGCTCAAGCCACAGGGAGGAGGGAGGGAGGGAGAGGGGGTGAGAAAGGGGGGGGAGAGAGAGAGAGAGAGAGAGAGAGAGAGAGAGAGAGAGAGAGAGAGAGACCTGAGCAAAGAAGCTGTCCAGGATCTCAGAAATGGATTCTTTATCCCCAGCTACTACAGCTGACACCAAGGATGAGAGATGAATCACCCAGCTGAACCCTTCCTAAATTCTTAACCCAGAAAATTGTGGGCAAAATGGTTGCGTTAAGCCACTAGGTTTTGGGGAAGTCTGTTGCACAATAATGGATAACAACGTCTAAAGAAGAAACTGAGATCCAGAGTTGTTAGAACACCAGGATGCGCAGTGGTCATAGAGTGTTAACCATTATTTTATCATCCTCTGAGAGGATGACAGGGGCAGCCCATCCTCTCAGTTTATCACAGAAAAACTATCATCCTAATTCTTATGAAGATATTTATTGAAGCCACTAAATTCAGAATGTTTTTTAAATTGTATTTAATTTAATTTTTTTTTTTTTTTTTTGAGACAGAGTCTCAAGCTGTCACCCTGGGTCGAGCGCTGTTGCATCACGTCACAGCTCACAGCAACCTGAACTCCTGGGGCTTAAGTGCAGAATCTGTGTTTAAATTCTCTCTCTCATCATCCCTTTCCCCCACTGGGTACCTGCACTCCACAGCAGGGCTCCTTTTGAGGAGACTCAGGTCTGCCCCAGTCCCAGGGTCCTGCCTGTGTCCTGCTGCCACCTCATCCATGAGCAGAGTTTATTCAACTTTAGATGTGGAGAGGGCACAAAGGGTATTGTGATTCGGGTTATCAAGTTTCCTTCCTTCAGAACAGGCGCCTGAATTGTTCTCCTGGAAGCCAAGAAAAGGCAAATCCCAGGACAGCAGGATTAGGGCAGGCTCCTGTGTTATCTGCATCTTCACTGAGTGCTGGGGTCCCTCTAATTCACCTCACACTTACACACAGCTACTTACGCCTATTGATGGGAGCCCTGGAGTCCGCCCTTCCCCCAGCACACACAGCCAGCTGTGCTTCTGTGGCCCTGTTGACCACATGACTTTTAACTTAACAGAGAAAGGGCAGGATAATCCACTTCAGCTGACTTCCCTCAGTTTAAATTGCTGTTGGAGAAAAACCCTCCAACAGAAAACCTTTCTGTTTTCCTTTGTTCTAGCGGACATTCAGGATAAAGTAATCTATACATTTGCCCCAGTCCTAGTCAAGGAAAAGGCACGTTAGCCTTTAGAGACTAGTTTCCCAAAATGGAAAAGAAAAAATCTACCTATGTAAATGAGGGGGACCTTATTATTAGTGAGAAAATTGAGAAAACTAGTTACAAGGTACCCCCAAATGAAGAGAAAGACAGAAAAAGATAATGTACTTCAAAGAGAGAGCTAAATCTTAGGAGAACATTTTTCTGAGCGGTTCCAGAACCATTTGCATCAGAATTACACGGAATGCTTGTTAAAAGTATAGATTCCAGAGCTCCATCCTGGACCTACTGCATCAGGCTCTCTGGGGGTGAAAATGTGAATTTTCAGTGGCTCTCCGGGTGGTTTTCGTGCTCCTTGAAGTTTGAGAATGGTTGCCTTAGGTTTATTTTACAAACAAACTTCATGAAACATTTTTCTAGACATCAATACAAATCTCAGGTCTGATTTATTGCGTGTGCACCTGCAGAGGCACCTCTCCCCTGCCCCCTGCCCCAAACACACACACTTTTATAAGCTTCTAATGGAGGTGGGGGAAGACAGATCATTTAAATCTTTCTGTGTGGTTTTTAGACCTCAAGGTTCCACCGCCCTTCCCCCACCCCTCCAACCTTATCTTCCTCCTTTAAAATTTCTTTTATGCATGAAACGGTTCCCCCCTTCAGGTTTTCTGGCCACAAGGGAAATTCCCAGGTGCAAGTACATTCAGTCCCCAGCTTCAGGAAAGACTCTGATGTGGATCTTTGAAGATGGAGGAACTTGAATATTAAAGGATCCACCAGGTGCCAATGGAGTGGAGCAAAGAGTCCCAAAGGGGAATTTGTTTTCAACATAAATACTAATAATATTGCAATTGTGGAGTGACTATTTCTGGTGTGTTGAGTGCTCTGATCAGCTGTGCTGCTGCTCTCTTGCCGGATTTCAGATTGGGTATAAGTCAGGGTAACTAGGGGAGAGCAATGAGGGGGAGCTCAGGCTGAACATGCAGGCTTCTGTCTCCTTTATCCCTGCCGGGTTTGGTTCCAGCTCTCATCTTCCTTAACCCTTTAGTGACAGAGCCTTCTGAAGTGGTTCAATACATTGCAGACTATAAAATTTAGAACTGTTTAGAAACATGGAAAGGCATCAGATAAAAATATGTCTCCATTCCTTAGATACCTAATAGCCTGAAATTGTGTAAGTGCTACCCCCTCTTCAAGACTTAGCTCAAATGATAAATTCTCCATGAAGCCCTTACCATGTTATAAATAGTATTATTATACTGGTACTTTTATACCAAGTAATATGATAATTCCATTAACTATAAGAGCGTAGAGATATGTAATAAATGTTAGTTTTAATGTGCTGGTAGTGTATGTCATATATTAAAACCTATAATTGTATTACTACTATCTCATTAAAATAATACTAGCTGGATAATAATAATGGCCACAATAATAATGGCATTGTGTTTAGCCTTCTGCAAGTATGTCCTCATTTAATGTTCACCTCAGTTCCATAAGGTAAGTACTTGGGTATTCTCACTTGGTGTATGAGGGAATGAAGTCTTACCCAGCCAGTAAACAGTAGGGCAGTGAACTTGGAGTCCATTCTCCCAATCAGCAGGTCACTCCTCCTTGACTCTGGGGTCTAGACCGTGGTCTGTTGTATAGCCAGAGCACTCACTCACATTCTGCCTTTCCTTACAGTGATTTATGAGTCAGTCGCCAGCCCCTACAGGGCAGGATCCAGTTTATCTTGGAGCACCTCAGAACCCTAAATCCCACGTCTTGAATGTCTAGATAAGTGCCGTTCAAAGGCCTGTCTGGATCGGATATTAAAATTCCACACTCTAAACAGGGTCAGACTTGCTGATGACAGTGGCAGCCCGTCCTCTCCTGCACACAGTTACAGGACAGGTGCTGATTACTCACAACTTGTTTATAGTGAATAGCAGCAACCCTCTGAGCTGTGTGTCAGTCGCCCCTTTGTATGTGACAATGCTGAGTTTTAGAGAGGTCAGGACACTTGCTGGAGGCCACACAGAGGACAAGTGGTAGGGCTGCTGTTATTCAAACCTCTGTCTATAAAACACCCAGGACTAATACAAAGTAAACTAAAATGAGGCTCGGCGCCTGTGGCTCAATTGGCTAAGGCGCCAGCCACGTACACCTAAGGTGGCGGGTTCGATTCCCCAGCCCAGGCCCGCCAAACAACAATGATGGCTGCAACCAAAAAAAAAAAAAAAAAAATGGCCAGGCATTGTGGTGGGCGCCTGTAGTCCCAGCTACTTGGGAGGCGGAGGCAGAAAACTCGCTTGAGCCCAGGAGTTGGAGGTTGCTATGAGCTGTGATGCCAGGGCACTCTACCCAGGGAGATAGCTTGAGGATCCATCTCAAAAAAAAACCAAAGTAAACTAAAATGGAATGGCTGTGGTGGGCAAGATGCTTTCTACCAAAAATGTAGTTAAAGTTTTTTATACCCAAAACTTCACCCCTCCCTACACTTCAAGTAAAAAATGACTTCAAACTCCTGTGTTTCAGTGAGCATTCCTTAGAAGGATGTGACAGACCCCATATAGTTATTTCCGAATTCTGCTGTAATGAGTTTTGCTAGGAACATTATTCCTTAGCTTATATTTATTTAGAGATGAAATCTGCCCTACCTTGGATTAGCTGCAAGAATCAGTCTCTTCCTTTTTGGCTATGATGAACTGATCAAGGACTAGTGCTAAATACTAAGAGAAATCCAAGCAGGCCAGGGTACTTGATTGCTGGTTCAGAATCAAAATCAGCCATGTGAGGTTTCAAGTAGTATCCAGGCCTTAACTATTGGCTTAAGTTTTGGGGCACTTAAACTCTTGCTGGTTTTCCTCTTTAAAAAATAAAATAAACATAAACATTGTAGCATAAAATGGCTTCAGAGGAGGGATAAGCCATCCTTCTGCTTTGAGAATACCGTGAATACCCTCGAAGAAGAGATGAAGGAGGTTCAGAAACAATATTCTCTTTTAAGGGCAAATGGAAAACATCCATTTCTCCAAACAGGGCTGTTTATAGGAGTTCAGTCCTGCTTTTGAAGCATTATTGCAACAATCAACAGAGTAGCAGCAGAGTCTCTAAGGAAAGTTTATGTTTGTTGATCAAAACCAGCATCTCAGCTGTAGTAGAGAGAAGTTTTATGTGTTTTCAGAGAACTAGGGCTCAATAATTATCTTGATTTCTTTTGCACTGCAGTGGTTCAGAGGGTCTGGCAAAACTTTTTCCCAGTAAGTTTCTGCCGAAGTCCTGCTCTCTGTTACCTGTGAACTCCTAGTCTGCCGAGTGACGTCTTTAAATCCCAGGGGTCTCAGGACCCATCACACATTCTGAATGGCACTGTGCCTGTCAGTGGTGTCTGATAGCATTCTCAAAACTTGTTCCTGTGAGCGGTGTTTGGACAAGAGACAACTAATTTCCTGCATGATGTGTGGATTCCCAGAACAATGCCAGAGGGGCTAAGAACACTTTCTCTTTGACTACATAAAAAACGTATTTAACGCTTGCCCAGGGCAAGAATTTTATCTCTTTCAGTGTATTAAAAATGCTATCCTGAAGAGCTGGGATTAAAGAGAGAGCATTTAATTAGACAAGTAGAAATCATTTTTTGAGTTCTGGGATAACACTGAAGAATAAAGGGCCCCAACAGGCAAGCACCCTCATTACCTGAGAGCAAAATCTAAACAGAAAATTTTGGTTTCTTCCTGCCCTTGCCCCTAACTCTGTCTCTTCCACAACTTTCTCATTGAAGTTCAGCAATAGCTGGCTGCTGTGTTAGATTGTTAATACATCCGACAAAATTGAATGCCATTTTTACCTGACCAGAACTCCAAGCAAGTCCAAAGTCAGAAGAACCGAGCCATCGTTTACTCTTTCTTAATACTCAGTAAAGGTATCTAGATACTCCAACACTTTGAAAAAAGAAGGCCTTGATCAACCAACTTTATGTACTATGGAGCAGTTAAGCTAGGGACCTACTAGCCTTGTATGATATAAAGTTAGGGATATGAGGGACCATTGTATAAGTAAAAGGTTATAAATTGGTGGCCCGCAGGCTAGAAAGAGATTGTAGGTCTGTTTTATTCAGCCCACACAGAACTTGCATCAAATTCAAAATTATTTTCAGCATTTTAAAATGGAGAGATCATTTAAAAGAGTTTATAGGGGAATTTCTTTATGACCTTGGGTTAGTTGAAGATTTCTGAGATAGAACATCAAAATTATGATCCATAAAATAAAAAAAAAGTAAGTTGGATGTCGGCAAAATTAAAAACTTAATGCTTTTGAAAGCTGTTAGGAGAATGAAAAGAGAAGTTATAATTGGGAGAAAATATTTGAAAATCATATATCTGAAAAAAAAAAAGAAAATCATATATCTGGTAAAAGGCATACAGATAGATTATCTTAAAGACTGTCAAAACTCAGTAATAAGAAAATAATCCAATACAAAATGGGCGGAATATTTAAAGACACCTTACCAAAGAAGATGTATGAACAGCAAATAGATATATAAAAAGATGCTTTATTGAATTTGCCATTGGAAGATGCAAATTAAAACCACAATGAGACGCCACTATACAAATATTAGAATGGCCCAAATTAAAAAGACTGACCATATCAAGTGTTAGCAAGCATGTAGAGAAATGCAACTCTCACACACTGCTTTAAAAGAGAAGAAAAGTTGGTAAAGTTTATATAATCCGCCATAGTTAAAATCAGTGCTCAAGAATTGAAGAGCATTCCCCAGCACATCACTCAGTCTGTCCTTGGGTGAAGACTTCCTTTATGGTGGGTGCTCTGTTGGCCTGACTCTGTCCCAGAGCCCTGTTGCTGCTGCTGGGATAGGGGCCCTGACAAGTCTCCTTAGACTTCCTAGTTTTGAGCATGGGGAGTCCAGGAAGTCCAGGTGACCTTAGCACCACTTGCAACCCTTCCAGCCACCCAGAGCAGATGAGATGAGGACTTCCCTCCTTACAAAACCCATGTTTTTCTGAGTGTGACTCGGCTGCTTCATCAGACAGGAAGGCTCACTAGGAATAGGGTGATTGTGCATTTTCAGGCTGATGCAGCCCACTGCTTTGACGCTCAGAGACTGGTCTAGTTCGACCATACTTAGCAGCACTCTGAGTGATCAAGAACTCCCTCCAAACCCAGTGCAGTTCCCGTGTCTCTGCAGGTGAATTGTATAACCTTTCCTTAAGGGACCACTCTCTACTCAGGCTCCTGTTTTCTCCTGGGTTTCTATCTTAGGTACTCAGATTTTATGGAACCTGCCTTCAAGTCCCTATGTCCTTATTTTTCTAAGAACTGTTTTTATAACATTGGCTATAGAAATATTTCCCATCATTTTGAAAATTAAAGCTCTGTGATAATCTCAGTCTTCTCTAAGCATCTGCCTCCACCCCAAATCCCCCTTTTTCAATGAAAGGATTTTACCTAATGCTAGAGAACACCCTTGACTTTCTGTTTGCATCAAAAGAAGTATAAATGCCACTATCTATAGAAATGTGTGATATTTCTGCAAATGAAAAATGTCTAACTACACAAAGCTGGGAGAATGGATGTAAAAAGGAAGTAACTCAGCTTGTATCTGTTCTGGCTAGATAAAATTTAGAGGAATGTTTACTTTTATTACTTTTCTTTTTATAGAATAGCTCTTCTAGTCCCTTCAAGATGAGTCAGTTGGTGAGTATGGGCATGCGTGAGTACACCCACTCTTCCACATTTGTGTTGGAACAAAAACGTGGTTTAACTAAAGTTTAAAAATCTTAAGAACATATACACAGAATCAGATATATAACAATGGCCTTACATTAATCTCAAAGGTGGTCAAACCATATTTTCTATTTTTTTCATGTATATATTAATGTGTTTATGGGGTATAATGTGCTGATTTCATATAGAATTAGGAATGCTTACATCACACTGGTTAATATATACCTCATCTCATTTACTTAATTATTGGGTTAAGACATTAATACTCTATACTAATAGATCCAACATGTACCCTTGCATTATGCACCATAGGTATGATCCCACCATTCACCCTCCCTTGATTTGACCTCTCCCCTTTCCTCCCAGCCCCCCTTCTCCCTCCTTCATCATAGGTCATGGTTGTGATCTATTTTTTTTTTTTTTTGTGGTTTTAGGCCGGGGTAGGGCTTGAACCCGCCACCTCTGGCATATGGGGCCAGCACCCTACTCCTTTGAGCCACAGGCACCGCCCGTGATCTATTCTTCATATGAAAGTGTGAGTGATTGTAAATTGGCTTTATAATAGTACTGAGTACATTGGATATTTTTTCTTCCATTCTTGAGATACTTTACTAAGTAGTATATGTTCCAGCTCCATCCATGTAAATGTAAAAGAGGTAAAGTCTTCATTTTTTTTAAGGCTACATAATATTCCATGGCACACATATACCACAATTTATTAATCCATTTATGTGTCAATGGTCATTTGGGCTTCTTCCATGACTTGTCTATTATGAATTGAACTGCAGTGAACAATCTGGTGCAAATGTCTTTGTTATAATGTGATTTTTTGGTCTTTTGGATACACCTAGTAGAAGAATTACAGGATCAAACAGCAGGTCTACTTTTAGGTCCCTGAGTATTCTCCATACTTCTTTCCAAAAGGGATGTACTAGTTTGCACTCCCACCAGCAGTGTAGAAGTGTTCCCTTTTCTCCATATCAATGCCAACATCTCTGGTTTGGGGCTTTTGTTATGTGAGCCACTCTTACGGGAGTTAGATGATATCTCAAAGTAGTTTTGATTTGCATTTCTCTGATGATTAAAGATGATGAACATTTTTTCATGTGTCTGTAGACCATGAACCTATCTTCTTCAGAGAAGCTTCTGTTCAAGTCCCTTGTCCACAATGAAATAGGATTACTTGTTCTTTTCTTATTAATAAGTTTGAGTTCTCTGTGGATTCTGGTTATCAAACCTTCGTCAGAAGCATAACCTGCAAATATCCTCCTATTCTGAAGGCTGTCTGCTTGCTTTACTTACTGTGTTCTTGGCTGTGCAGAAGCTTTTTAGTTTGATCAGATCCCAGTAATGTATTTTTAGTGTTGCTTCAATTGCCTGGTGGGGAGGGAGATCCTCCTCATAAAGTATTCTCCCAGGCCAATTTCTTCAAGTGTTTCTCCTACACTCTCTCCAAGAATCTTTATAGTTTCATGTCTTAAGTTTAAATCTTTTATCCAGTGAGAGTCAAGTTTTGTTAATGGTGAAAGGTGTGGGTTCATTTTCAGTCTTCTACAAGTTTCCAGCCAATTCACCCAGCACCATTTTTTAAATAGGGACTCTTTCCCCCAATTTATCTTTTTGATGGGCTTATCAAAGATCAAATGACAGTAAGTATCTAGGTTTATATCTTGGTTCTCAATTCTGTTCCATACATCTACCTCTCTATTTTTGTGCCAATACCAGGCTGTTTTGATCACTATAGATTTATAGTATTGTTTGAAGTCTGGTAGTGTGATTCCTCCTGTATTTTCTTTTTTTTTTTTTTTTTTATTTCCGAGTAATGTCTTGACTACTCAAGGTTTTTTCTGGTTCCATATGAAACAAAGTACTATTTTTTCCAGATCTTTAAAGTATGACATTGGTGCTTTGATAGAGATTGCATTAAATTTGTAAATTGCTTTGGGTAATAAGGACATTTCAAGAATGTTGATTCTTCCTAGACATGAGCATGGTATGTTTTTCCATTTGTTAAGATCTTCAGCTATTTCTTTTCTCAGAGTTTCATACTTCTCTTTATAGAGATCTTTCACATCCTTTGTTAGGTAAATTCCCAAATATTTAATTTTCTTTGGCACAACTGTAAAGGGAATAGAGTCTTTGACTGTTTTTTCAGCTTGACTATTATTGGTATATATAAAAGCTACTGATTTGTGAGTATTGATTTTGTATCCTGAGATGCTACTGTATTCCTTGATCACTTCTAAGAGTTTTGTGGTGGAGTCCCTGGGATTTTCCTGGTATAAAATCATATCATCTGCAAAGAGTGAAAGTTTGATCTCTTCTGACCCTACGTAGATACCCTTGATCACCTTCTCTTGCCTGATTGAGATGGCTAACACTTCCATTACAATGTTAAAAAGCAGTGGAGACAATGGGCAACCTTGCCTGTTTCCTGATCTGAGTGGAAATGTTTTCAATTTTACTCTATTTAATATGATATTGGCTGTGGGTTTGCTGTAGATGGCTTCTATCAGTTTAAGAAAAGTCCCTTCTATACCTATTTTCTTAAGTGTTCTGATCATGAAAGGATGCTGGATATTGTCATAAGCTTTTTCTGCATCTATTGAGAGAATCATATGGTCTTTGTTTTTTTAGTTTGTTTATGTGATGTGTTATGTTTATAGATTTCTGTATGTTGAAGCAACCTTGAGACCCTGGGATAAAATCCACTTGGTCATGGTGTATAATTCGTTTGATGTGTTTCTGGATTCTGTTTGCTAGGATCTTATTGAATATCTTTGCATCTATGTTCATTAAAGATACTGGTCTATAATTTTCTTTTCTTGTTGGGTCTTTTCCTGGTTTGGGGATCAGGGTGATATTTGCTTCATAGAATGTGTTGGGAAGTATTCCTTCTTTTTTGATGTTTTGGAAAAGGTTAAATAATATAGGTACTATTTCCTCTTTAAAGGTTTGGTAGAATTCTGATGTGGAGCCATCTGGTCCTGGACTCTTCTTTTTTGGGAGATTCTGTATCATTGATTCTACTTCAGTACTTGCTATAGGTCTGTTTAGCATTTCCAATTATTTCAGATTAAGTCTAGGAAGTTGGCATGCTTCCAAGTATTGGTTAATTTCTTTCAGATTTTTATATTTCTGAGAATAAAGTTTTTTGTAGTATTCATTAAGGATTTTTTGAATTTCTGAGGTGTCATTATTTTGTCTTTGTCATTTTTGACTGATGATACTATGGACTTTAATTTTCTATTTTTGTTTAGGTTGGCCAAAGGTTTACCAATTTTGTTGAATTTTTCAAAAAACCAACTTTTTGATTCATTGATCTTTTGAATAATTCTTTTGTTTTTAATTTCATTTAATTCTGCTCTAATTTTAGTTATTTCTTTTCTTCTGCTACGTTGGGGTTGGAATGTTCTTCCTTTTCCAGTTGCTTAAGATGTCCTATTAAGTTATTGATTTCCTCTCTTTCTATTCTCTTGAGGAAGGCTTGCAACGCTATAAATTTCCCTTTTAGGACTGCCTTTGAAGTATTCCACAGGTTCTGATTATTCGTGTCTTCATTATTGTTGTATTCCAAAAATTTGGCAATTTCCTTCTTTTTTTTTTTTTTTTTTTCCGCTGGGGCTGGCTTTGAACCCACCACCTCCAGCATATGGGGCCAGCGCCCTACTCCTTTGAGCCATGGGCACCACCCAGCAATTTTCTTTTTAATCTCATCTATGGCCCAGCTATCATTCAGCATAAGGTTATTTAGTCTCCATATCTTTGTATGAGTATGCAGATACCTGTTATTGGTAAGTTCAACTTTTATTGCATGATGATCTGAGAAAATACAAGGAATAATTTTTATCCTTTTAAATTTGCTGAGGTTAGACTTGTGACCTAAGATATGATGAATTTTGGAGGATGTTCCATGGGCTGATGAGAAGAATGTGCATTCAGTTTTGTTAGGATGAAATGTTCTGTAAATGTCTGTTAAGTTCAATTGTCGTATGGTGAAGTTTAAGTCCAAAATTTATTTACTTAGTTTCTTATTGGAGGATCTATCCAACACTACCAAAGGGGTGTTAAAATTTCCAACTATTATGATGCTGGAAGATATTAAATTACTCATGTCTTTTAGGGTCTCCCTAATAAATTGAGGATCACTCTGGTTGGGTGCATGAATGTTAATAATTGACACCCCTTCATGATGAGTGTTTCCCTTAACAAATATGAAGTGAACATCCTTGTCTTTCCTTACTTTTGTTAGTTTAAAACCTAGTGTATCTGCAAATAAAATTGCCACCCCTGATTTTTTTCTGATTTCTGTTTGTCTGGATTATAGATGCCCATCCCTTCACCCTGAGTCTATATTTATCTTTTAAGGTATGATGAGATTCTTGTACGAAGCAGATATCTGCCCTGAGTTTTCGTATCCAGTCAGCCAACCTGTGCCTCTTAAGAGGACAGTTTAAGCTGTTCACATTAATTGAGAGTATTGATAATCCTGGTAGTATTCTGGGTGTCCAGTTTTTCGAAAGTCCAGTAGACATTTTGAATCTTTCATCACTGTGGAAATTGGCTTTTGGTCAAGAATTTCAGAGTGAGTTTACTTTGGTGATAGGGCATTGTGCTGGTCAGTATGGAGGATGGGTCTGAGGATATCCTGAAGAGCTGGTTTGGTTATGGCATATTTCTTCAATATGTGTATGTCATTAAAGTATTTAACTTCTCTGTCACAAATGAAGCTCAATTTAGCTGGATACAGGATCCTGGGCTGAAAGTTGTTTTGGTTTAGGAGATTGAAGGTCAATGACCATTCTCTTCTGACTTGAAAAGTTTCATCAGAAAGATCTGCAGTCATTCTAATGTTCTTCCCCTTATAGGTTATGATTTTCTTACATCTGGCTGCTTGTAAGATTTTCTCCCTCATATTAACTTTGGTGAAGTTAATTATAATGTGTCTAGAAGATGCTTTATTTGGGTTGAATTGTGCTGGGGTTCTGAAACTGTCTGCTATCTGAATTTCAGTATCTCTTGCCATGCTTGGGAAGTTCTCCTCAATTATCTCTTGGAGTAGAATATCTGTGCCTTTCGTACCATCGTCTTCTCCTTCAGGGATTCCTATGAGGTGAATGTTTGCTCTTTTAGAGTGGTCCCACAATTGTCTTAGGGAATGATCCATTTTTGCTCTCTACTTCTATTCCTCTTTGAGCATCTAGAAGTGTTCAAAAGCTTTGTCTTCAATGTCAGAGATCCTTTCTTCTTCTTGCTCCATTCTGTTACTGAGGGATTCTACTGTATTTCTCAGATCTTTGAAGGCTGCAAGTTCTTGCCTCAATGTGTCAAAATCTCTGGTGATTTTTGTCTTTGAATTCATTGAATTCTTGAGGCAACTTTTGAATTGCTCCTTGAATTTCCAATTCCATTTTTACTTCTATTCTGTTAATCTTATTTGGAATCCAAATTCTGAATTCAATTTCTGACATCTCAGCCATTTATTTATTAATGGGATATTCTGTTGGGTCTCCTTTGTCATTCCTTGGGGGAGTTGATCTACTCTGATTATTCATGTTGCCAGAGTTTTTCCACTGATTCCACCCCGTGATTATTTTTCATCATTTGGCTAAAGATGCTGGCAAGGTGAACTTGAATTGAGGGCTCCTGGAGTTGTAATTAACCAGCCCTTTACCAAAGAACTGGGACTGGTGATTGCGGCTTTTCCCTTAGAGCTTTACAAAGGTCCCATTCAGAACTACTGTCTAAAATTCTGGGGACATGCTTGGTGTGGTGAGGCTAGATGATGCTGACTGGTATTCAGCTAGTCTCTGTCCAATCCTAGTGAATCAGTGGCTTTGGACTGAAATCTCAGCTGTGGAGAAATATAAGCCACTAAGACACCTGGCTTCCCCTCCCCTCATAGGCAATAACTGGAAGAGGAGAATCCCACACTCCCACAACAATACAACCAAGGTACAACCTTGGTGGGTCCCTGGGTGATCAGCCCTGATCAAGAGTTCCAAACCAATTGTCCTGGTTGACACAAACACTGATGAGGTGGGAGAGGTCAAAAGGTCTTCAGCATCTAGGCAGTGGGGGTCCACTGGTAACTCAGTTTGACTCCAATGGGAGGGACTGTGGAGCTGCCACCACTGTCAGGGATGGGGCTGCCAGTGTTGGGGGTGGTGCTGCCAGTCTGGGGTACTTCTGTGTACAGCTCACAGGAGCTGGTGGGGAGCTGGAGGGCATTGCCACTGGCCATAAGGGTCACAGGAGCTGGGCGGAGAACTAGAGGGTGGAGCCTCTGACCCCGGGGGTCTCATGCTATGGGAGTCAATCGGGAAGCTGGAGGGTGGAGTCAAACCATATTTTATACTAAAACTGCCAGTTACTGCTATCTGAAACATATCTAGAACTCCTTTTTTTTTTTTCAATTTTTTTTGTTAGCTTTTAAAAAACCTGCATTGGATTATTTTGAATCTCCTCAAGAAGGAAAAACAAATCTTTGTTATTTTAGAGTTTGATTTTGGAGACTGTTCTGGGTTGAATAGTGTCCCCCCAATTCACTTCCACTCAAAAACTCAAATGTGATTTTATTTGGATATAGTAGTTTTGCAGATGTAATTAGTTAAGATGAAGACTTCCTGAATTAGGGTGGCCTTCAATCCATGGTGACTAGTGTCCTAAGGAGAGGAGAAGAGACACAGAGATGGAGTCACCCAGGGAAATCACGGGGATGATAAAGGCAAAGACTGGAGTAATGTGTCTTCAAATCAAGGAATGTAAGCATTGCTGGCAACCACCACAGCTAGGAAGAGGCAAGAAAAGATCCCCTCCAACAGCCTTTAGAGAGATGCATAGCCTTGGCCACACCGTGATTTTGGATCTGTAACCTCCAGATGGTGACAGAAGACATTTTTGCTGTTTAAATCACCTGCTGTGTGGTGCTTAGTTTTGACAGCCCTAAGAAATTTGTACAGGGATCCAATCAGATGACTGCAGGAGTATTCAAGCCAGGTTAGTTCTGCAGCTGATGAAAACAAAACAAAACAAAACAAAACAAAAACCCTCTATGATGAACCTCGTAAGACTGATTTATCTTTTGGACCTAAAACTGAACTTAAATGGTACCATTAATAATGGCTGACCAGCTCTGTGTAAGCATTGTCTCATCAATTCTCAAAAATCTATAGAGTGTTATCTTATCTCCATTTTCCAAGGGAAAGAAAGAACCTGACGAGCTGATAAATTAGGAAACTCAGTAATGGTCCGAATTCAAATTTGTGCTTGTTTGACTACACCATGCTGCCTCTCTTAATGTTTGAAGACAACTTCCAAAAATGTTTGAGCAATAAACATATCTCTGAACTAATTGTACCATGCCCTGAGGTGATGGATTTGCAGAACAGCTCTCTTGAAGAGTAAGCTCTGGTATTTTTGTTTAAACAATCCCCTGTCATTACTTTACAGCCACACCTTGTCTATATTACGTTGAATTCTTTGCCTGCCTAACTTATATTATCACTCTGCTGGAAGGGACTGAGACTTCTTTTCCATCTTGTACAGAGTTAAAGAAGCTGTCAACACTTAGTAAATAATCAGTATTTAAGCCAGCACAGTGATCCCTACAAATTACGACCCTGAGGCACTGAAATGAAGAAAATGGTTAGTTGTGCAATTTTCCACTCTTCTAAGAATATTAATGGTGTGGATCATGTTAGTCCTAGTTTAATATTATAATCCAAACAACATTTGACTCTGAATGTAGAGGGAGGCTTGGGAATTACCCAGGCCAGCATATTTAGAGACAGACAACTTATGGTAGCTGGTTGAACTGCTTTTATTTTTTTCTAGTATTTGCAAAGTGGCTGGGCATCTTGTCCCTCCTCTGCTTACATTGCACTTACCATGCACATAATAATAGAAGATGTAACATTTTTGTGTTTTTCTTTTCCTTCTTTTTTAATCTTATTAAGAAGGCCCAGCTCAGCCGTGTGGGTTAGGTAGGTTGAGGCCCACCTTGCATCCTTGTTGCCATGCTCATTCAAGTGGAGTCCAGTTGAGGGTCTCTGTCTTTTCATTAAAGTGTGAATCTTTATTATTTTCTTTTCAAATCAAGGAAATGGAGCTCACTTCTGAGAAAGAGCTTTCTTTTCTTTTTTAAAGATTCTTTAGGCTGAGAAAAGATTATTTTTACTGTCCATGGGACAGCACATTCCACTTTTACTATGTGTGTGTGTCTGGGTGAGGCATGTACTAGCATTTATTATGTGGCACAGAAGAGGATGGCCTGCCTATGTCTTGTTTTGGAGGAGCAACACTGAGTTGAATCTAATCTTAAAAGTCCTCAGGTATTAGTATATTTTTTAAGGAGCATTTCTAGCCTGTACTTGATCACGTATTTGATTGAAATCATGTACTTGATTTCAGGCCTCTTTCTTTGAAATCCTTTCTTTTCTGTGAAATGAAATCTTTGAATTCCCTCTTTCTCCAAACTTTCCTTCCTATGAAATCAATTGTATCTATTATTTCTATATCTATTTGAATGTCAACTTCACCATCCCATATTTTGTCACATGTTGTACTCAAAATTGTTTGATCTTTCAAGGCCCACCACAATCCTCCATTCTGTCCCAATTTATTTGTACAACATCCATCTATCTCTTTATCCATCCATTTATTGTTCCCATAAAACTTTATTGAAAATATAACAATGCCAGGCATTGCACTTTGTGCTCAGAGCAGTGTGGTACAGACAGGCCTGGTTTCTCTCTTCTTGGGGTTTTTGATTTGGTGACAAGAGGGAATACTAAACATGATGGTGCTATGCACAAGCTCTGTGGGTAGGGGGCACAGGGTGCTATGACAGAACATAGAAGGGACAAACAAGTAACTAGACTCTAAAGGAGAGGAAGTGACATCTGGGCTGAAATCTGACCTGTAAATAGGAGTTATGCAGGGGAAAGACAGGGGAAAGGTTCTCTTGGTGGAGGGGATAATGTGTGGAACCCAGAGGTGAGACAACATAACACACTGGGGAAGTGAAAGAAGTTGAAAATAGCTGGAGGGAAGAATGGGAAAGTAATGAAGCCAGGAAGGTGGGGATTAGAGGAAGAAAACAGGGGCCAGATCTGGCTAGACTTGGAAACCTAATGAGCTACAACTTTCTTCTAAGGTCAGTGAAGGTTCACTTCTAGGTTTTAAGGTGGTAGGATTTTAAGCAGGACGGGAAACTGAGAAGATTTGTCTTTTGAAAACATCCCTATTGCCGCCTTGGAGACAGTGAATCAGAAGAGGGTAAGATAGAGGGATGAGAAGCCCAGTTGAAGGGTGCAATTTAGACAAGAGATGATAGTATGAACCATTTTTTGTCAGAGAGGACAAAAGGTGTGGATGGATTAGAGATATTTAAAGGTCAGTCTGACCCCAAATATATCACATGATTTCATTCCCATCTTTCATTCCCCTGCCAGGTAGGTCTTGTTCCTATCTATGGATTCAAATTCTACCCACATAAATATCATCTCTACATAAAGCCTTCTCTGGCCTTCAGCCCCCAACCTATATGAATGCTTGCAAGATTTTATTTATCTATGCCCCCTATTTCACCAAGAGAACTAATTTATAATGTGTAAATCACAAGAATTTAGAATTTATCATAGCATCTTTCTCTTCTTGAGTGGATGGCAAGCAAGATGAACAAAACCGTGTTGTTACATTTTACCTCCCCATGCCTAGTACTTGCAAGTTTATCTTGTGCAAGGTGGGTGCCCTGTAAATATTTGTGCTGTTGTACAACCATGATCTTGCTCCTCTTCTAAAAATTCCCCAGGTGGTTCTTTTCCAGGTCTCATTTTAAATGACACAACCAGTCAATCAACTGAGTGGTTCAGTAACTCATTTATTCATTATTTTTGTCAAAACCACAAGGGAGTTTTGTTCTAGGTCCAGTTGCTCATTACACAAAAATCCAATTATTGAGACAAGGGTTGCCAAGGAAGAAAGGAATTTTTAATATGACAGACATCTTTTGGGGAGGATGGAAGAAGCTGCTTCAAATTTATCTCTCCAGGGGCTTTCAAAAGAGGAGCCATGTGCCCTGGGGTAGATCGTGGTGTAAATACCAAGGGGCTACCTGCACTGGGGGCAGGTTGTGGAGGATGGTGAATCCTGGCATCAGGAAGTCCACTCTGAATCTGTCAGAATCTTAACTCCTTTGTCTTCTAGAAAATCTATCATTTCAGGCTAGGTGTGTTGGCTCACACCTATAATCATAGCACTTTGAGAGACTGAGGTGGGATGATCACTTGAGGTCATGCGTTTAAGTGCATCATTTCTGGGAAATAACTCAAAGCATCAAGTAATGAGTCAAGTAATTAGTTACAACTCCCCTCCTTTTTTAGTACATTCCTCAATCTTGGGGAATTAGGATGTTGATCTATCTATCTCTTTCTGCTGAAATGAACCTTAGCTGGGATATGAAGATGTTGGGCCTGTAACCAAAACTTTTTAGTACATGATGCTGTGTTGCTCCCCTCTTCCCACCAAAGTTACCAAAAGAAGCACCCATCCCCATCTGGGATTTCTCCCAGGAAATATTGTCCCAGTGTTTCTCATATGGAATCTCCATCGTAAAATACCTTTTAGTCATCTTTTTTTCTTTTAGTTATTTATAAAAACAGTTTTAGGAAGCTGATCCAGAAGTGAGATAGAGGAGCAGAAGAGGAAGTAGCCTGATATTTATGCATCTGGCCAGATGTTAACCAAAAGTCACTCTTTTGTTCTAGGAAGGGTAATACATAATACACAGTATAATAGGTCACCAGTTGCCTAAGGGTAAACATTTTAGCCTTCCTTTAGACCTCTCTGAACAAGTGTTCAGAGAAGCAGGATACAGGTTGCTTATAATCCCTAAAAGTTTGGGTCCATATCCTAAGTCCAATTCCTTGCCTTTCTTTCTTTCTTTCTTTTTTTTTTTTTTCAAACAAAAGGTCTTAAGTATGTATTACTGCACGAGCTTATTAGTGAAGAGCATATAAACAAAGAGAAAGATGGCAATGACTGTGATACAGCATAAGTATGTGCAATTCCTTGTAGACCCTGATTGGTTCTACTCCAGTGTCTCCTCTTCAAGTTGTACCTGATTTTATTACCAGTTTTCATTCAAATCCACTGGGGAATGGGACTATATTGTTTTTGTTTCTTGGCCAGAAAATGGATGATTCTGAAAGTCTTGTGAGAGTACATGGCAACAAATGGGACTAATCACATGCACCACTGTGGAGGAGAGAGAGAGAGAGAGAACAAGAGAGCTTCCTTGCCTTTCGTAAGTGAACGGGTCAAAAGGCTTATATAAATCCAGGAGGCCCAATTTGGGGGCAGTCATTAATTTTTAATAGTCAAGAAAGAATCCCGCAACCAAGTAAGTAGTTCTTTATTTGAGTAAGTAGTCCCTTTTGAGTAAGGTGACCAGATTTTAACATTGGTAAAGCAGGTCACCATGGGAGGGCCCGGGGCCAGGGGGTGGGGGGTGTGGTGGGGTGGGGTGGGGCCTGACAACAATGCAAACTTTGATAAGCAGTTCTTGATAATCAGTTCTCAACAATTATTTGTTATTATTAAAGTTTAATATTAGAAAATTAACAAAAATAATATAAAATGCATATCCTGGTGAAATAGCCACATGGCAGCTGAAAACCATATATTCCCTTCCTGTTCTCCTGTGTTCCCTAGCTTGTCATGCATTCTTTCCAAAAACTGAGGCTTTGTAAGAATACCATAGGACATAGGACAAATTGTTAAAAATTGGAACTGTCCCACCAAAAGCGGGACGTCTGGTCACCTTACTCTGGGGGGAGGGGGGTGCTACTTGTTTGTTCCAGACAGTTTGGCTCCTTCTGAGCTAATGGTCCTTGCCTAGAAGCAAGGGAGGGAGCCAGTCTCCTTCTGATACCTTGCCCAGGAGGGGAGTAGGGCATTTACATTAGCCTTTTCATTTCCAAATGAGGTTACATTAACCTCTTCATTCCCAAATAGAGTTACCTTAACCTTTTCAGCAGCGGATGTATTTTCCCTTCCCATTCTCTTGCTGTTCCCTAGCTTGTCATGCATTCTTTCCAAAAATCAGGACTTTTTAAAAATGTTGTGGGACACAGGACAAATTGTTAAAAATTGGGATGGTCCCGCCAAAAGCGAGACATCTGTTCACCTTACTTTTGAGGCTTTATAGAGAAGTTTTGCTATTAGCCTAAAGTTAGGAATCTAAATCTGGCAAAACGCAGCAATACCCAAGAATCCTCCCAATTGCTTGTGGGTGGTAGATTGTTTTTTGATTTATAGCCTCTCTCCAATATGGAAGGAGGTTCTGAGTTTCAAGAGACAATTCAAACCCCACGTTATTTGACAGCAGGAAGTGAGATCTGAAGTGGCTTTTGTTGTTGTTGTTCTTTGTATCCTTTGTTATCCAGTAAATTCAATACAATTATGGCATGTTGCCTTGATTCAGTTTCAGTCTCACTGGCTATCAGGGTATTGTCTACATATTATAAAATCATTTCCTTGCCTAAAATGATTTCCTTTAAATCTCTGCCTAGAATTTTCTGAAGACTGTAGAGGCTTCCCATTCATGAGCAAATAGTACTTGGAACTCGGGGGAAAGAGGAATGCAAAAGAAAGCATCTTTTCAATCTATTACTGAAAATCAGGCAAATTTTCCAGATGAGAATATCTTAAATAAATTAGTATTCCTGGCTTCTGAGTTCTTTCTTTTTGACCAGCAGAATGGGGCTCTAATGAGGCATGTCTTGAATCTCTTCCCTTTATGGCCAGGAACTCAGTTTTGAGCTAATTTACTTACTTGAGATCCCCTTGGCTAAGAGGGGGTCCATTCAGTTGGCAAGGGAGGTGTCTAAGATGTTATTTCAGTTTACATTTTTTTCGCTTTTGGCTGAGATTTGCCAGAGGCAACATCAATGGCCAGACTTTTCTTTGTCTTATCATTGCTGGGCTGGTATGGCTACCTGTCCTGGCTCCATCTTATTCCTCCATAGGACCCTGTGGCCAAAGGACTTAAGTCCAAAGGCTTATAGCCAACTAAATGTTCTAGGCCCTAAAGGAATGGAGGTAGACAAGGATTTGTCAAGCTTTAAAACCTTTTCAGCAACATAAAAGCAAAAATCTCAAACTCTAAAAGCAGAGTTATGAAATTAACGTGTCTAATAGCATCAAGCTATGGTTAGACTTGTAGGAATTTGCTGTACAAAACATAATCATTTGTTCCAATCATTTACACTAAGGATTTAGAAACTCTTGTATCAAAATGAGAAAACATTTTAAACAAAGGTTATAAGTCTTGCATACTTCTGACAATGACAAGAAAATGGAAACTTACAAGAGGCTAAATAGTTGAATTTTCTAGATTTTGTGGATATTTGCCAAAGATGTTTAATAGCTCAAAACATTTGATCAGAACAGAATCACAGGTTAGTGTAAAATAATAGTAATTTGAGGGTGGTGCCTGTGCCTCAAAGGAGTAGGGTGCCAGTCCCATATACTGGAGGTAGCGGGTTCAAACATGGCCACGGCCAAAAACTGCAAAAAAAAAAAAAAAGTAATTTGCTTAACCAAGAGCAATAATCAGAAGACTTTAAAGGCAATACAGAAAAAAACCCTAACTTTTGAAAGCTCAGTTTTCCCAACAACTTAGTAAGAACAACATGGGAATTATCTTAGTAAAACATAAAATTGTTTCTCAGGCCAGTTACCAAAAAGTAAAGAAAGCCCTTCTTTATTTTAATTGTTTCTTCATATGGAAACCCATTTAGACAACTCAGAAGTCAAAGCTCAAGAAGAGGGTACCAGAATTTATTGGTATAAGAAGACTATGTCCAGGGTTGTGAATGAACATTATATTATGAGGAAACAAGAAACTAGAAAACGAATACCTTGAGAAAGAGAATATATTACAACTCTTAGGAGCAGCATAGGGAGATTTTTGATCATGTTGAATAATTCAGACATATCAAGAAGTTGAGAAGAAACATTGTTTTTCAGACCTTTAAACATTTCAACATCTGATCTTAAGAGCATACTTACAACCAGAAGCAGGAAAACATTACAGGAGTCAACACAAAGGCTGGGAGAGGGTTATCATCTCGGGCCTTCTCAAAGGGAGGAAAAGCTGAAAGCAGGAAGACACAGTGAGTTGAACTCAGATATAGAGCTGAGGCGCTTCCAATGAAGCTGATGACAGAGAACCCCTTGCAATGTTACTACACGTTTTGCATTTATAGTTGCCTAATTTATTTTAGCAGTTTATGTAACCTGGATAGCCTGTGACTATTACATACACAACCAATGGGATTAACTGTGCTCTCACATTAATGTATAAACAAATTTAATATCTAAACATATTTTCATAAACAAAATTGGGGAATAATTTTTTTTTTTTTTTTTTTTTTAGAGACAGTCTCATTTTGTCACCCTTGGTAGAGTGCTATGGCATCACAGCTCACAGCAACCTCCAGCTCTTGGGCTTAGGCGATTCTCTTGCCTCAGCCTCCCAAGTAGCTGGGACTACAGGTAGCTGCCACAATGCCCAGCTATTTTTTTTGTTGCAGTTTGGCCAGGGCCAGGTTTGAACCTGCCACCTTCAGTATATGGGGCCGGTGCCCTACTCACTGAGCCACAGGCACCACCCCTTGGGGAATGAATTTTAAAACATGGAAAAATCTCCACAAAATATAGTTTGAACTACTACTTTTATACTAAAAAAAAAAAAAAAAAAAAAAAAAAAAAAAAAAAAATACAAAAATAACAAATTATATAAAAAAGAAATGAATTTTTGTGCAATATATTAAAATTAAATATAAATATTAATGT
>CAUYQV010024641.1:0-10963 GCA_963574575.1 Galagoides demidoff | reverse complement strand
CCATGGCATCACAGCTCATAGCAACCTCCAACTCCTGGGCTCAAGCAAGTCTCCTGCCTCCGCCTCCCAAGTAGCTGGAACCACAGGCGCCCGCCACAACGCCCGGCCATTTTTTGGTTGCAGCCATCATTGTTGTTTGGCGGGCCCGGGCTCGGGATTCAAACCCGCCACCTTAGGTGTACGTGGCTGGCCCCTTAGCCGATTGAGCCACAGGCGCCGAGCCCAGATGGACTTTCTTTACTTGAATTTCTTTTTCTTCTTCTTCTTCTCTTCTCTTTCCTTTCCTTCCTCCTCCTCCTTTTTTTCCTCCTCCTTCTTTTTCTCCTCCTCCTTCTTCACCCTCCTCTTCCTCCTTTTCTCCTTTTTAATTGACTGCCTGGTCCCAGGAAGCTTTTATAGGCTTCACACATTCTGCCGCCTTCTCCACTCTGCCCTTTTCACAGATCGCACCAAGCTGTCCTTTGTCATTTTGGTTGGTGTCTTATTTTAGCCCATCCCTACCCTCTTCCCAGGCAGCTTGCTCTTTACTGTCTACTTGGGTGCCATAGATTCCTAACCTGGTGTCCCTGGGGTCCATCAATTGGTTTCTGGGAAGGCTGTGATGTCTGAAGTCCCAGGTAAAATGTCAAGGGCTGGCATGTAGATTCCCATTCCCACTTTATTCCCAGACCCCTCATTTTGTAAACAGAGGTCCACAGCAAGCTGATGGATACAAGAGAAGAGTCGGGGTTGGAGCCTCTGCCGTGTACGCTCTGCCACATCTCTGCAGGCTTTTCCCTTTGTATTCTTGCTTTCCCTCGGGGACACATGAACACGCACACTGGGTACCACCTCACGCTTATACTGCAGGCAGGGGTGGCTACACGCTATAATTCTTGGGGCTCACAGCAAAATAGGAAGTGGAACCCATCAGAGGATAGGGACGTAAATCTGTCCTTCCCACAGCAAGCTGCTGCCTCAACCACTGCGGACAGATGATCCTCCAGAAATCCCAACCTTGGTGCTGGGATGCCAGGGCACCTGGGTGGAGGGTGAGTGACAGGCCCATGCTCAGCTATCCACTAAACAAGCCACAGCACTGCAAGTCTAGGGAGAGCTGGCCACATCTTGTCCCACTGCAGGGAATGTACCAGGCTCTATCCACCTGTGCCTGCACCCAGGCCAGGATGAAAAATTGTGAATGTGACCTACCAAGGGGCTGGGCTGCCACTGTATGGTGGGGTGGGGAATGGGAGGCCACAGTGCGCTGCAGAGGACCCATCCCAGAGGGACAGTGGGAGCTGAGACTCTGCACCTCCTGTATATGCACTAAAATCTCATTGGACTTGACTTACAAACACAATGAAAGAATAAGATTAAGAATCTCAAGACGGCAATAGCAGAGCATCAAACCCAAGTGCAGATCCTTCTCACTTTAATAGCATGTCACAGGTGTCAAGCACACGCGCATCCTTGCTGTGTTTTGACTTCTGGACAGCGGTTTGCAGTCATCAGGTCCCCTGTTCTTTAGACTTATTTTAAGGATCAACGTCAAGACATTACACTTAGCTTGAACACAAGCATCTTGGATCAGATAGTTCAAACATGGGCTCAGCCACTTATATCACCCATCTGAGACTATTTCCTAATTTTCCAAAAAGGCCTAATTGTCCTTCTTCAGAGTTGGTGTGAGATTACAACAAATAATGTGCAGAACACCTTCTATAGTACCAGTGGCAGAATGAGTGCTCAAAGTGGATGTACCTATCCTGCTTCTTCCAAAATCTTATCCATGGATGCCCTGCTCTATCTAATCTTTAGCATTCGCATGCTATCTGTATTAGCTTAGTCCTTGAAACTTAAATCCACCTAACTTTTTACACTTAAATTTATTTTATAGGGTAACTCTATTCTAGTGTCATAAATAAAAGATTAATATCACTCATCTCAAATAAAAAGTAGTTGTAAAAATAAATACATGGGGGCAGCACCTGTGGCTCAGTGAGTAGGGCACTGGTCTCATATATTGAGGGTAGTGGGTTCAAACCCAGCCCAGGCCAAAATGCAACCAAAAGGAAAAAAAAAAAAAGAAACTAGCAAATTGTTTGGGAGGTGCCTGTGGTTCAAAGGAGTAGGGCGCTGGCCCCATATACTGGAGGTGGTGGGAACCCGACCCTGGCCAAGAATTGCAAAACAAATAAATACATGGAAGATGACAGTGATATGAAAATCTAGCCAGATTACTTTGCTTCCTGAAAGCTTAGTGCCTCTACTTTCTCTTTGTTAAAGAAGAAAATTAGCAGGTGCATAATACTTAGTGCCCCCTCAGACTTTGCTTTGACTTAACCTGCAGCGAAGCATGTTGTCCCTTTTCTACCCACTGTTATTTAATGCCCTGCTAGTCCCTGGACCCTTTGGCATCACCTCTGGTACTGTGACTTGCCTGCTATTCTTTGGGAAATATCAAACACAAGGTTCAGAATAGGTAGAGCTGAGGTGTACAAATCATGAATGCAAAAAAAGTAAAAACACCCACACCAATACCAAGCATTATCCACAGACACGTGGATTGAAAGAATTCATATCAGTCCCTTACTAGTGATTTCCCCCGAGGAAGGAGAGAAAAGGAAAAGGCTGAGGGTTGTGGTTGAAGGGATTTTAAACTGTGATTGAAATGTTTTAATTATTTTATCAAAAACCCTTGAAACCAACGGAACAGTTTTTTTTAAGTTGTTAATTCTGCATAACAAGGACACGAGGATTTATAGTCTTTATGGTTTATGCATTTTTAAATTTTCTTAAAAGAGAAAAAAAGAAAGATGAAAAATGTTTGATCAGGCAAGACGATCCCAGAAAATGTTGTCAGGAAGGAATCAACATGTATCAACAAGGGACTGTATCAGTCAGCTTAGGCTGCGATAACAAATAGCACAGACAAGGGGATGTAAACAGTAGGAATTTATTTTGTGACAGTCTGGAGACTGGATGTTCAAGATGAAGGTGTTGGCAGTGTTTGTCTCTTCTGAGGCCTCTTTCCTTGGTAGGTGGTCATCTTTTCCCTGCATCTTCACATGGTTTGCACGTTGCATTCTCTCTGTACATTGTGTCCCAGTCTCTTTTTATAAGGACACCAGTCAGTCATATTGGATGCCAGAAGGAGACTTGGGCCCACCTTGATGACCTCATTTTAACTTTATCAACTCTTTAATGACCCTATCTCCAGGTACAGTGACCTTCTGAGATACTGGGGTTTGTACTCCAGCCTATAAATTTGGGGGGACACATTCAGCCCATAACAGAAATCTTAGCTGATGACCCCTGCTGACCTTCTCCCCATTCACCTCTTGCCACCTCTCCTTACAGACTCTGCTGCCCTCCCCTCCTCTTTGCAACTTCCATGGAGGGTCTCCTGCCTGCTACATTGCCTGCCCCTTGCTGACCCTCCCTGGCTTCATCTCTTGCTTCCTCCAGCCAGTCGGCTGAGGACCATTCTCCTGCTCACGCTGCTCAGCCCTGCCCACTGCCCAAGTCCACTCCCATCTTTGGGCTTACACTCTGCAGCTCCATGAAGCTTAAACTACCTGTTCATGGACAACACATGAAGATATTCCCCCAGCTCAGATCTAGCCACCAAATGCTGTGCTCCTCTATCTGGCCTCCCTTTTTGAGAAGTGTCTGCCATGTGTATGCTGGTGGCATCCCTTTGCCCATTTTCTCTCTATAGCTCTTGTCATTTTCAGTTCATAGACTGTCTCACTTGACACCTAATTTGGAATGCAGAAATCTCCCTAGATACTTAAATTGGAAAACTGTAATGGAGGAAATGGTTTACATGGCAGACAGGAGAGAGGAGAAGGCACACAGAGGATGGTGAGAAACATAACATATTGGGCCAAATGCATAAGGGTGACACCCTAAGACGGTACAGCAACCAGATGGAAGGTCCCCTGTTCCATGGAGCTGCCACACCATCCCTCACTTGTGTAATCCCAGGCTGTTAAGTGGAAGGGAAATGACTTTCTGTTATTCAAAACAGAGTGGACACAAAGTTCGTGTGCCATTTACTATGTTAACTATTCTAAATTCCACACGAACTTGATGTCCACCCTATATATCTAAGGCATTGTTTCTTGCAGTTTCCGTTAGTTCAGCCAAGCTCATACACAATGAACCCATCTCTTTTTATAGATGAGCAATTGCTGTTGGTGAGCAATTTGCAGAGACAGAGCTATGGCCATGGCCTTGCTATCTGAAATCAACTTAGGGGCGCTCACAATACTCAACTGAGCACTAGGGGTAGAGCAACCAGCTGTCTCTGCTTGCTCCGGAAAAAAGGGGTTTCCTGAGACATGGAACTTCCAGCACTTACACAAGGAAAGAATCCAGCAAACTGGAGCAAACTGGTCACCTCACCTGCTCCTGGGCTTGTAGCAGCATTTACTTCTTCAAATAGAAAAGCACCTGCCAGAGACCCAGCCCAATCCTCTCCCTGAACTCCCAGGTCCACCTGTGAAGGCACCACCCGTGCTGTGTCTGGTTGCCACCCGGAGTCTCTGTGAACAAGAAGTGGCAAGTTCTTCCATGCCCACTGCTTCCTTCCTCAAGAGAATGAGCACCATCTCTAGCGGTGACTTGCCCGGAGAAGTCACCACACAGCTCTCCAGCAGCCCTACCCTTTCACATCTGAGACCTTTCCCAAAATATATCCAGTTTCTCTGGATTTGAGGCTCATGGCCCATTCCTCACTCCTAGGAACATGCCCCACCACAGGCCCTGCAGGGCTGCTGTGCCCCCCTCCCCTCCTGCTTCCACCTGGGGCATGGCTGTGTGCACTGGAAGGAGTGGATTGAGTCCAGAGCCCTGATTTCTCTGTTTAAGAGTGAGCAGGTTGCCTCATCCTACAGAACTTCAGCTTTCCCATTTGTGGCATGATGGACTGAAAAATGGCCCCCAAAGATAGCCATACCCAAATCCCTGAATCCTGAGAATGTTACTTTACTTGGGAAGAGGGTCTCTGTAGATGTGACTACGTTAAGGATCTTGAGAAAAGGAGATTGAACTGGTGATCCCTGAATGCCATCACAAATGTCCTTGTAAGAGGCAGGTAGAGGGAAATTATACAGACAGATTAGCCAGGAAGAGTGACCAAAGAGGCAGAGATCTGAGTGATGCGGCCACAAGCCAGGGAATGCCAGTTGCCACCAGGGCCTGGAAGAGGTGAGTAGGTTCTTCCCTAAGGACCTTTCAAAAGGACCACAGTCCTCCTCTTTCTGGCTGAATGGTACTCTCCCCCCAATTTGTATGTTGTAGCCTCAATCTCAAGTACCTCAGAATATAGCCATCTTTGGACATAAGGTCGTTAAAAGGGGACAGAGCTAAGATGAAGCTATTAGGATGGGCCCTGATCCAGCAGGACTGGTGTCCTTCTAAGAAGACAGAGAGACACCAGGGATGCACACACACAGGAGACAGACCGTGTGAGGGGCACACAGAGAGAAGCCAGCACCTGTAAGCCCAGGAGAGAGGCCTCAGGAGAAGCCAAGCCCTCCAACACCTGGATCTTGGGCTCCCAGCTTCCAGCTTCTGGGACTGTGAGAAAACGCATTGCTGCTCTCTCTCACCTTCCTCTGTCTTCCTTCTCTACTCTCTCTCTTTCTTCTCTTCCCCACTCTCTTCTTATCTTTCTCTCCTCTTTTCTCTCCTCCTTGGTGCTACTCTGCAGCCTCCCTCCCCCCACCAATAAAGACTTTTCATACCAAAAAAAAAAAAAAAGAAAAGAAAATGCATTGCTGTCATCTAAGTCCATGGTTCTTTGTTATGGCAACCTTAACAAACAAATACGCCTCCCCACACCTCGATTTGGGCCAAGTGATACTAACTTCAGACCTCTGGCCTCCAGAGCTGTGAGAAAATAAATGTGTGTATTTGGAAGCCACTCAGTTTGTGGCACTTTGTTACAGCAGCCCTTGAGAGGTAACAGGTGATAATATGTACGTCACAGGCTTGTTCTAACGATCAAAGGAGATCACAGGGTGGACCTGCTTGGGTGTGGATGACTATTCTCTACACTTGAGTGGCATGTCAACTCTCCTCTCATGGAACTTTTTTTTTTTTTTGACAGTCTCACTTTGTCACCCCCAGTAGAGTGCTCTGGCATCATAGCTCACAGCAATCTCTAACTCCTGGGCTCAAGCAACTCTCTTGCCTCAGCTTTCCAAGTAGTGTGGACTACAGGTGCCTGCCACAATGCCAGCTATTTTTTTTAGAGACGGGGTCTCGCTCTAACTCAGGCTGGTCTCGAACTCATGAGCCCAGGAGATCCACCCACCTCAGCCTCCCAAAATGCTGAAATTACAGGCATGAGCTACACACCCAAACTTCATGGGAAGTTTTCTGTATGTTCATTCTTCTCCCCAAGTAGAAGTAAGCAAGCAACCAACCAAGCAGATACACCAGCCATAATGGCTTTGGGTTGTCTTCTTTTCTTTCTTCTTTGTGCCTGTTTCCTACCTGAACGCTCCCGCTCCTGAATTCTCCATTGACCAGGTGGAGCTCCAGGGCAGCTAACAATGAGCTATTTACACATCTCCCTCACCAATTAACAGTCATGGCAATAGCTGATATTTATGGAATAATCCTTATGTGCCAGACCTTCTCTTTAGCACTCTACCTAAATTATTTCATTTAATCCTCTGAGCAGTCCTTTAATGTGGATACTGTTATTATTCCAACTTTACAGCTAGGGACATCAAGGCACAGAGAGGTGAAAGAGTTTGCCAAGAAAGTGGCAGAGCTGGGAGACAGGTTGCTGATGCCTCAACCCACACTCTACCCAGTGGTAAATCTCAGGAGGGGAGAAAGCCCCCTTATCTTAGTGCCTGGAGCAGAGTTTGGGCACAGTGAAGGCTGGGTGGATGGATGGATGGATGGATGGATATGTTGATTGATGGATACACTGATGGGTGGACAGACAGACAGCCTAATGATGGATAGAGGAATGGATGGATGGATGGATAGATAAAAGGTGGATGGGTGGAAGGATAGATGGTTAGGTTGATGGATGGGAGAGAGTCAGAGAAATGATGGATGGTGAGAGGACAGGTGAATGGCTGGCTGGCTGGAGAGATGGCTGCATGGACCTGCTGTGTGCAGGGCCTGCGAGCACTCACAGGCTCTGTCTCCCTTCCCACCCGCTCCCTGTCCCCTGATCTGGGCAGATGATGAGCGCATGCTGGTGGAGCCTGCTTGCGGGGCAGCCTTGGCAGCCATCTACTCAGGCCTCCTGGGGAGGCTCCAGGCTGAGGGCCGCCTGGGCCCTGCCCTGACTTCAGTTGTGGTCATCGTGTGCGGAGGCAACGGCATTGACAGCCAAGAGCTGCGGGCCCTGAAGACCCAGCTGGGCCAGAACTGAGGGGTCTCAGCCTGGGAGGGCCAGCCAGGCCCCAAAGACCCCAAAATGGCCCATGGACTGACACCCTTGTGGCTGGCAGAAGGGGACCTCTGTGCCGGTGGGTGGCTGTGAAAGCTGCCCTGTCTCTCTGTGCTGGCTGCTTCCTGCAAGAAGCCCTCCTGAACTCTTACAATAAACACTTTCTGAGTTGAGTTTGTAACTCCCATACTTCTTGTCTTTCTGCTTCCATGAGCTCAAAGGAGGCACAGAACTATCCCAAAGCCAGTTATGTGATTAAGTGACCCAAGTGGCACAGCATGGAAACTCAGGAATCCAATCATGCTGAGTGCCTAAAAAGGCTGCTCTTACCTGGGGGACTAGCTCAAGCTGACCAGGTCAGGAAGGAGAGGGGGATGCCCTGGCACCTCTTAGGCCTGGGCTGGAGAGGTGACCGTTTTTATCCTTGGTCTTTATCAAGTGTTGATTATATATCAAAGACTCCAACCTTTCTAAAAACTTTCTATTTACTGTCTTCTTTTTTTTTTTTTTTTTGAGATGGAGCCTCAAGCTATCCCCCTGGGTAGAGTGCCATGGCATCACAGCTCACAGCAACCTCCAACTCCTGGGCTCAAGCAAGTCTCCTGCCTCCGCCTCCCAAGTAGCTGGGACCACAGGCGCCTGCCACAACGCCTGGCCATTTTTTTTGGTTGCAACCATCGTTGTCTAGCGGGCCCGGGCTGGGGATTTGAACCCGCCACCTTAGGTGTACATGGCTGGTGCCTTAGCCAATTGAGCCACAGGCGCCGAGCCTCCAAATCCAATTTTAAAACATTTCTGTCATTCTGCCTGATGAGTTAACCCATTTCTACCTCCAGCCCTAGGCAACCATTGACCTCTCTCTATAACTTTGCTTTCCCCGGGCACGTTAGTGGAATGCACCCTGAGTCCTTCCAAAGCTGACCTCTGCTACTTAGTGTGACATTTCTGAGGCTCATTCAGGTCATAGCATGTTTTAAGTTCATTCCTTTTAATTGCTGAGATTATCTCCACTGCATGGAAATAGAATTTGTTCATTCACCAGCTGATGAACACTTGGGTCATCTGTTAGTTATCGTACTGCAGAAAAACAAAAAAGAAAAAACTCAGAATAGCGTTGTTATGAACATTCATGTCTGTCTGTGTGTGGACAGACAGTTTAATTTTTCTGGGAAATTCCTAGGAATGGAATTGTCATAAAATAATATAATGGTAACTTTTTTTTTTTTAAGATAGAATCTCACTCTGTGCAAATATCCAAACCCGATTTTTGGCAACTTCTTATCCCTGGTGTGGAGATTCGGCACTACCTGCCCTCGTTGCTTGAGGCAGCTCACTGTGGCTTCATGGACTAACTGAGGGGAGTTTTCCTCCTTTTCCGCTTTCCTTACTACATCTCTCCAAGGACTCAGGTTCACGTTTTGGGTGTAGTTCACTGTGGTCTTGCTAACACCAGCATGTTCCACCACCCTTCTTTGGCTACTGGTCTCCAGAAAATGCAGAAGGTCAGCCTTTCCGTCAATGTCAGCTCCTCGAGTTCTCTCCTCTGGGCCACCCCGAATCCATGAACTGTAAAAGTTTCCAGTAATCATAGGATGTACCTACAATCCAGGCCAGCCCTTAACGTGGGCGACGTCTTCCACAAAACATGATAAACAAAAGGACGTCAGGCCTAATCCCACACATGGCAAAACAAAACGTGAAAAAACTTATATTAAAAAAAAGATAATACAATTAGTGGACAAAGCCCACACCGTCTACCCTGGGTGTAGGAGGGACTCAACTCATCAAGTTATGGAAGGGAAATTAATTTGTCGCAGTCCAAGTGGTCAAGATACAACTTGCAGAGGTGGTCAACATACAGAGGCCAGTTTTCCACTGAGTACGTGTGGCGCGTGTCTGTCTGTGAAAATTAGGTCAACATAAGGAGGTGGTCAGTGTGGGGAGGTGGTCAGCTATAGAGGTTCTACTGTACGTATTTGTGGAGAACTGATGAAATTTGAAGAGTTCACGCCATTCCTCTTAAATCTCCCTTCCAGCAACTCCCACCCACCTTCACTACCTTGTTCTTTTTTTTTGACAAGAGTTTGACTATGTCACCCTGGGTAGAGTGCCGTGGCGTCACAGCTCACAGCAACCTCAAACTCTTGGGCTCAAGCAATTCTCTTGCCTCAGCCTCCCGAGTAGCTGGAACTACAGGTGCCTGCCACAACACCTGGTATTTTTTGGTTATAGCTGTCATCGTTGTTTAGCTGGCCCGAGCGGGGTTCAAACACACGACCCTCCATGTATGTGGCTTGGGCAGTAACCACTGTGCTACGGGCGCCGAGCTATCACTACCTTGTTCTTAATATGAAGTTTTTAATCATTTCCAAGTTTAAATATATAGTTCTGTTGATGAGTCTTTTGGCCTTTGTGACTTCTAATTTTATCCCACTGTAGTCAGAGTAGGTGGTATTTGTATTCTTCAGAAGCTTTAACATGTCCTTTGTGGATCATTGAAATTTGTATTTCCTATGACCTTGGAAATAATGTATCGTGCGATGGCTTCTAGAGTCTACGCCATCCCCAGGCTCGTACCTCTCCTGCTTGAATCTTCCACGCCAACAGTGGGTTTGACAAGTCCGTCTTCTGTTTCAAGGGCTCCTGGTTTTTATATCTTCTTGGTGGACTGTTCCTTTTTTCCAGGAGCAACTCTTTTTAAAAGCCTTAAATTCTGTCTTGTTTGACAGTTGCATCACCAGCTGATCTTCAGGCTGTTTTCAGTAATGTGTCCCTTCCCTTTAATCTGCACCTTGTCAGTGTCGCTGGGCTTCAGCTGGTATTTTTATGCGTCTGAGCTGTTCTTTCAATTGTTTTTCCTCTCGAAATTGTGGGTCATACTTTATTGCTTATTCCGGCCTGGCTGGACGCTGAGCAGTGTAGATTTCATGCTGCTGGGGGCCAGGTTCATTGCGCCGCGTTAGGTAGTGTTGGAGTTGGTTCTGGTGCACACCTACCTTACTAGAGAGCGGGGGGCCCCTTTCAGAGCTTGCTTTTGTTGGGGCGGCTGACGCCTTTAGTGCAGGGCTAGTTCAGCCCCTCTGCTCCTGCAGTAATGCTCTCATGGGGGTTCTACCCGACGTCCCTTACACCAGAAGGTCTTTTTACTCTGGCAGTGGGGCTAAGCTGCTGTTTCCTGTTCTGCACTGATGTCATGAATTGTTCTGCGTCCCCATCACTAGTGTTTTCCCTCAGACCGGGGCCCTTTCATCTCACACATGTGCCGGTCAGCACTGGGCTGAACACTTGCAGTGACCCCTTAAAGCGCTCCAGAGTCTTTTCCCCGGGGAAAGGCCCTCCCCTCAATAACCCACATATTTTTTTTTTTTTTTTTTTTGAGACAGAATCTCACTCTGTCACCCTCGGTAGAGTGCTGTGGCATCACAGCTCACAGCAACCTCCAACTCCTGGGCTTAGGTGATTCTCTTGCCTCAGCCTCCCAAATGGCTGGGACTACAGGCGGTCGCTACAACACCCAGCTGTTTTTTATGTGTTGCAGTTGTCATTGTCGTTAAG
>CAUYQV010024639.1:0-87496 GCA_963574575.1 Galagoides demidoff | reverse complement strand
CCCTCTCTCGCTCCCAGGCCCTGGTCCCTTGTCTTGCTCCCTTTTCTGGCTCCATGTTCTTCCTCCCTTGCCTGGCTCCCTGTTACTGCTCCCTTGCCTTCCTCCCTTGCCCTCCTCCCTTGCCATGCTCCCTGTGATTCTGCGTTGGGATGGTCCCATGGGATTCTCCCCTTTTCTTCTCCCGTGCCATTCTCCCTTGTCCTACTCCCTTGTCATGCTCCCTTGTCCTGTTCCCTTTTCATGCTCCCTTGCCATGTTCCCTTGTCCTGCTCCCTTGTCCTACTCCCTTGGCATGCTCCCTTTTCCTGCTCCCTTGTCCTACTCCCTTGTCATGCTCCCTTGTCCTATTCCCTTTTCATGCTCCCTTGTCATGCTCGCTTGTCCTACTCCCTTGTCATGCTCCCTTGTCCTGCTCCCTTGCCATGCTCCCTTGTCATGCTCCCTTGTCATGCTCCCTTGTCATGCTCCCTTGTCCTGCTCCCTTGTCCTCTTCCCTTTTCGTGCTCCCTTGTCATGCTCCCTTGTCCTGCTCCCTTGTCATGCTCCTTTGTCCTACTCCCTTGCCATGCTCCCTTGTCCTACTCCCTTGCCATGCTCCCTTGTCCTGCTCCCTTGTCATGCTCCCTTGTCCTGTTCCCTTTTCATGCTCCCTTGCCATGCTCCCTTGTCCTGCTCCCTTGTCATGCTCCTTTGTCCTACTCCCTTGCCATGCTCCCTTGTCATGTTCCCTTGTCCTGCTCCCTTGTCATGCTCCCTTGTCCTACTCCCTTGCCATGCTCCCTTGTCCTGCTCCCTTGCCATGCTCCCTTGACCTGCTGCCTTGTCATGCTCCCTTGCCATGCTCCCTTGTCCTACTCCCCTGTCATGCTCCCCTGCCATGCTCCTTTGCCATGTTCCCCTGCCATGCTCCTTTGCCATGTTCCCCTGCCATGCTCCCTTGTCCTACTCCCTTGTCATACTCCCTTGCCATGCTCCTTGTCCTCCTTCCTTGCCATGCTCCCCTTCCATGGTCCCTTACCATGCTCCCTTGTCATGCCCCTTGTCCTGATCTCTTGTCCCGCTCCCCTGTCATGCTCCCCTGCCCTTCTCCCTTGCCATGTTCCCCTGCAATGCTCCCTGTAGGCGCCTATTTCAGCCTCTATCTTTATGTCTCTACCTTTCTTCCTACAAGTATCTGCTGAACACCAATTATGGGTGAAACTACATAGAGAAAGTCAGAAACATGAAGTATGTGGAAAACATTTACACATATGTAGGGGCTTTTTTCTTGTTCTTGTGTTTGGGTAGACTAGTAAATTATCATTGTACCATAAATATATTGACATAATAAGAGGTTTATATTGTTCACTTTAATGACAATCAGTAATTTCCTAGTCATCATAATGAGGCTTTAACATATTGGCTTAGTGAAGATTTGGTCAATGGCTTTGCTGATAAAATATGTTATGGCCTAGCACATTATACTATCTATTATATGTTCTTGGTCAATAATCATAATTTCATTATAATTATTGAAGACTGGGTTTTCCCTGCTTATGCAGAGTGTTGTAAAGGCAGATGTGTGAGATTGTGTAGGATCAAGGTGTCATCCCTAACAGCACATTCTGCTGGATTTATGTCCCTCACCAATTAGGGGACAATCAAGCTCAAATTAATTTAATTCACAGCTACTAATGAGTAAGAGAAAAATTAGCTCACTAAAACAATTGTCCTTGAATTTTATTTTCTTCAACTTGATGAACCTCTATGTATTGCATGATAATGTGTGTTTGAGGTCTGGTGGTGAGGGACCTAAAGGGTTATCTCATTCACCACTGTATATAGGCTTTGTGACAGCTCTATCCCCTGGTGGGCCAACATCTAATGACTTGTTAGAGGTCCACAGTGATGGGCTTCTGCTAGCTGAACCTTGACAATTGCCTTTTGCATGAATTCTGGGGTCTGGATTACTGACATAAATATGATACAAATCACAAATGCAGTTTCAAATGTTTTAGGAAATATAATACAAATCACAAATGCAGTTTCCAATGTTTTAGGAACTATAACTTTTTAAAGTGAAAAAGAAATAAGTGATATTAACTTTAATGTATTTTAACTCAATGCAATATATCTAAACTGTTATTTCAATATGTAAATAATATAAGAATATTAAGGCAATAGTTTATTTTTTTTAATACCAAGTATTCAAAATCTAGCTTGTATTTACAACACACCTCAATTCAGTCTAGCTTTATTATAAATGAACAGTAGCCACTTGGGGCTGGTGGCTACAGAGAGGGTCTAGAATCAATTTCTTCACTTACAACTTTGGTGAGGCTAAGCTCCAATAATGGGAAAAGGGAAACTTTCACTTCCCTCTTTGGGGTTTGCAGATTGGAGACGTGGGCATAGGCTTTGTCTGCTCAGTGATGCTAAAGAGCGTGCAAAACCTACAATCAGGATAAGATACCACATTTTCATTTTTACCACTAGTCTTGCAAGTCATTGGCAAATTTATAATCTCTATGAATTGGCTTACGATCCTGTCACCATCCGCCTTCCACACTAATAAAGGCAGAATAGGTCCTCATAAAAATCCCCTTTCCCCATTATCAGAGCTTAGCTTCACCAATTGTGGCCTCATAAAAAAGCAGGTTGTTTTTTATTATTATTTGTGTCCATGAAAAATGCATATTTTGTTTAATCCTGACTTCCAACTAGTACCACTGCTTTGATTGAACAGAGCATGAAGCGTATTGTTAAATATATGTTTGGGGAATAAGGAGGCACTGAATATTTTGTCTCATTGGCAATGTTCCTGAAGACAGTGGAGACTTAAATCTAGAAGAATATTTTAATTGTTCAGTATTATAAAAGTTTAATAAGCATTCTGAAGTATAACACAAGGACTCCGTTTATCACGGAACTTGATCACTACAAGTAGGAGCCAGGTACTGTGAATCCGTGAATCTGAGGTTTTTCATACCTTGGAGACCCTCATGCACTAATGAAAGGGGGTGTTGGGAAGGAGAGGGAGAATGGCCCCCGAGATGCTGCTCCAGCCGATGAGCAGAGCTGCAGGCTGCCCACCTGCACCAGGCCCCCTGATGCTGCTCTGGAGACTTCAGCCTCACTCCAGCTCCTCTTTGCTATTTCCTCTCTTTCCTCTCCGGGTACATCAGTAGCTACCAGATTCTTGACTGGCCTACCTGTTTCCAGCCCTGTCCTCCTCAAATCACCCTACACACAGCCATCAGAGAAATCTGTCTAAAATGCAAATGGGATTCCATCACTCATGGCTAAACATACTTCACTGGTGCCCCACTGCCCTCAGATTAGAGAGTGGGTATTTTTTGACAATGGTCTACAGACCATCCTGTGATCTGGTTCTGTGGACTTCTTCCTTCCCTTCCCTTTCCTGCCTCCCTTCTTTCTTCCCTCTGACTTAAGATTTATGCTCCTACAACTCCTACTCAGGCCCTCTAACCAAATCTTTTCTCTCTTCCCCCTCTTCTTAGGTTTCTTCCCACCAATTTTAGTCCAAATCCTTTATGTAGTAAAAGACTCAATTTAGCTGTCACCTCTTCCAGGAAGCCTCCCCCACTCCATTCCAGGCAGGGCAAATGCTTTTGCTCTTGCTGCTGCAATTCTTGAAACCAAAGCACATTCATTAGCCCTAATGCTGGTTTGTGCTCCCATTGCCCTCTGCATGAGACCTTGCCTTCTTTGCTTTTGAATCCTTCATGCCATGCTCAGGTGTCTGCCAGAGGGCTGGGCTGGGACTGTGCAGCAGTGGTTTCTGGGGGGTTAGGGCACTTTCTTTCCTCTCTATGGGCAAATGGGGTATCACGTCTCACTTCTCCATCGTCTTCAGGGCATCTCAGCCTGGGCACCCATTAACCCTTGAGAGAAGAACAATGCTGAGACTAAGTCTTCAGCCCAATGCCCTGTCTAGGATCCTTTCTGCCTGGAGGCCTGATTGCATACAGGCATGGTAAGTGCAAGTGCATTGCTTTTGTTCAGTTTGATGAAGGGTCCAAACCTCACCAGTATTTGCAGGGTAGTAGAGAAATGATTCCTGAGAGGTCAGGAGTTCAATATCCATCTCGACAGTGGGAACCACTGAACCATTTTTAGCAAAGAGTGGGAGAATCAGGTGTACCTGGACCAAGGCTCTTAGAGCCCACCCCCAACTGCATGTTTCTGTATTTCTGCTCATCTCTGATGGGGTGGGGCTGTGGATGCAGAGCAAAGGGCCAGAGACGGGGATCTGTGTTAGTGGAGGGCTGCAGTGTCTTATGAGTAGCAGAGAATTCAAAGAACAGTGACCTCCACAATCTTGGGGGTTATTTTTCTCCTCTCTAACTGGAAGGCTAGACGTGGACTATTTCGGAGAGATCACAATGTTACTGGTATTTGTCCCATTGTTCCGTTGTCTTAGCACTAAGGCTTTGTTCTCATAGGCACAAGAGAACTTTGCTTTTCAAGCAGGAACAAGGGGGAAAAGTGAAGGATCAGGGCAAAGTGACAAGCTTCTGCATGTATTTCCTAGATAGTCACCTAATGCTCTTTGCTTGTACCTCAATCATGTGGGTGCTATAGGGTAGGCACCATTAGCTGTAAAGGAGCCTGGGAAATGTTGCCCCAACAAACTTGGGATTCTGCTAATAAAGAAGGAAAAGATAGATATCAGGTAGGCAACTGGCCTTAACACCCTGACTTTCCAAAAATCCTTAGCTCAGTTGTCCAGTGGGATATTTGACCTCCCAAAGGTCAAGGTCTTTCTGATATTTTGGCAACAATTGATTTCATCTTATTGGTTGCCTCACCTTCATCTCTACAATCCTTTTCTCTTCTTTTTTTTCCCACTCTTATTGGACAAATTAGCCAACATGACACTGGATACTGATTAGCAATTTGTATAGCAATTAAGAAAAAATTGGCAGGATTCCATTGTTTTACTTTTGAATTCTTAATTTCCATTTTTAATGTATTGTGTCTCTATTTGTATGATGGGGCTTCCTCTTCTGCGTATGTCTCTAGTGGAACAAAGCGTTCTTCCCCCTACCCTTCCAATTATTATGAACACTGAAGAGCTACTTACATCGTTCAGTCATTTTATAGTTCGTGCTGGGGATATTTGTGGCTTTTATCTCGCCTTCCCTTTGTGCCAAGTCAATAATTGCTGGTGAAGAGGTGACTTAGAATGTGATGTGAAGGTTCTACTTCAGAGCCTTCCCTGTGGCCACTGCACCCTGGGGGATTTGGGGACCCTGTACGTCTGGAGGCCATCCTCAGCCTGGGGGTAAGCCCCACATTGAGACACATGTGATCAGCACACACGTCCCCTCTCTGGGAAGCCCATCACTTGTGCTGACTCCGGGATCCTGGGTTAACCTACCTGTGCTTTTCTGAAAGCCTAGTTCTTCCTCCAGAATGGAATCACTCACTTATCTGTTTGCTGGAGGTTTTAGAGAGGAGGGACGTTGTCCCAGCCATCTCTGCCTCCCTGAAGCCTCCTTGAGAGGGTGGTGGATATTAGTCAACGAGGGATTTAGTTTAATCATCAATTACTGAGAGATTAGAAAGAACCAGATGAAAACAAAAGCCAACATCCAAATGTGTCTGTATAGCGTATTCCATTAACACGTTTAATCTTTACAACTAGCTGCCCTAGGAAGCAGGTAGTATCATCCCTGTTTAATGGCCAGGAGATTAAGCCATGGGAAGAGATTGAGTATCTGGCTTAGGGTTTCATGGCCAATATGGGGAGAGTAAGATTTGGCCTGTGACTTGGCCCCTGCATTGCACTGTCTTCTTGTTCACATGAAAGCCACTGTGTGTTGATATGACTTCTGGGCTGGGAGGCAGAGCCTCCCTCTCTCTGATTCTGGGGCCAGTACATGGGATTATCAACCCCTGGGCCACAGCACTGTCCATGCATCAAAACAAATGCAAAGAGCCAGGCCCTGAAGTGACTGGAAGCTCTCAGTGCCCGAGGGTGGCCTGCCAGCTGCACCTCAGTATCCACTTCCCCTGGGACGATGTGCACGACGGCAGAAGCCCTGATGGAAGGAGGGCTGCCCCATGTAGGATGGCTCTCTCTCAGGAACCCGCTGTAGTGACTCTGCCACCGCCTACTCATGTGACAAGCCACTCTGAGCTGTCTTTACCCTGCAAAATATAGATGCCATAGTTCTGAAGGCAGCCTGCCAGGGCACTGCTGCCAGAAATTTCACAGATGAGAAATTTTTTAAAAAAAGAAACAGAGAGAAGGGACTGAAATTTAGGTTTTCACCTATTTATTTTGACAACTAAGAACATTTCAAAAGGGGAAAAGGAAAAGGAGAAGGCTGTCTCTTGCCACCATCATTTCATCAAAGCATTTTAACTTCCTGTAATATCATATATGGGATTATCTTAGGAAAAAAGAGAACCGTCTAATAAATTGAATTCAGGTGGTTAACATAATGAAGAACTCACATTGTCCTTGTTTTGTGCAGTTCAACTTGGAACACTGAGAAAATTCTCCCAGCCGCCACTGAGGGCAGACTTTTGAAAATAAGCCATGCAGAGAAAAAGTGGAGCCTGATCCTCGCCCTGCACCCACTGCGGGTGTGACCTTGGGCGATTTATTTAGCATCTTTGATCTTTGATTTCCTCCTTTGTGATTTTGGGGCTGCTTTGCAAAGGCTTTATAAAGATTAAATGAGGATCCTGTTGGGTGTCTGGTCCCCAGGGAAGGAGGTTGGCCGTGCTCAGAGTCTTTAGAGCAGTAATTCTCCAAAGTGATCCCAGACAGGCAGCACCAGTTTCACCTGGGAACTTTCCAGAAATGCAGATTATTGGCAGACACCCCTCCCCCACCCCAGTAAAGGTGGCAGTTGCTGTGGCAATGCTTGGGATCTGAGAGAGCTCCCAGCATACTTGTCAAGAGGAGCACAGAGAGGGCCTTGGGTTTCCCTGCTACCTGCATAGCTCAAACTGTCCTTTTTTCATCAGTCCAGTGAGGCTTTACCTGGATGTGATATTCATAGATCACTCGCTTGCCTGTCACTGTTGGATTCTTCATCAGTAAGCTCAGGACACCTGTGCCATGTTCGCACCTGTGGTAGTGGTCACATTTCAGAAAGTAGGGGGCCCCTCCTCCCATCCAGCTTCTTCTGACACCTAGATGGCCAGGACTTGTGACAAGCGACACTCTGCACTCTGCCGGGGATCAGCTCTTCTCTGAGTGTCTCTCATTTCCTCCATTGGGTGAAGCTTGCAGGTGGCGTGGTGGCCTGTCAACACTTTCTGTCTGCTCTAGTCTGGCATTACATCATGCTGGCAGAATCTTGGTCCCAAAATACAGCTGTGCGTTGGTCTCTCCCAAACAAAATGGACCCTTCACAAGAACCAACAGAATAAATCCAAAGTCTTTAGCTTATAATGCAAGAGCATCCAAAATCTGGTGCCCAATACTTGAATTTCTAGTACAGTAAATTTTAGAAATATCAAAAGCACAGAGAATAGTATAACATGTATTCAGAAAAGTAATATATCGCTGCATTTCCTCATAATTATTATTGTTTTAGTGAAGCCATTACAGGTGAAGTTTTCTCACTCCTTGCTCCTTAAATCCAGTTCAGGGCATTTTCTTTTACAAATCACTCATGCAATCCACCCTCAAGCCCGACTGGACTGTGGGGATTCCCAGAGAAAGTCAGTTCTCTCCCGCCTGTGTGAGACCCCTGACTAGAGTATGCCCCCTCACCAGCCACCCCACACTTTGAGGGTTTGCTTGAACCCTACTTGCCTTTTATTCACCAGTTCAAATTCTGTGGCTTCCACAAAACCTCTTGGCTTTTCCCCATGTCTCAACCTCTCCAGGCTTCCTCACTCTCACCTTTAGCTGGGATCACTTCTAAATCTCTGCATTTGGAGCACAGGATGAATTCAGAGCATGGAGTTGGAGACTCAGCTTGGCCATGGGGACTGAGTGTGGGATCATTGACAAACTTAATATCTTCATCTGTAAAATTGGGGTAATCATGTGTCCCTGTTAGGATGTATGACAGCCTTAACAATTACCATGCAAGGGATTTTCTGAGTGATCACAGGTGAGGGATCGTTTACATTTGCTAACACTTCTTGGCTTTCATCATCACTGTGCCCAAGGACAGATGACTCTCTCTTTGACTTATCTGTTCTGCAACACAGATATTAGTTTGATATTTTCCCACAATCAGGACTCAGTACCGGTTGTTGACTGCGGAGTGAGTGGGGTTATGAATACTGCAATTGTTTCTGCCCCCTGTTATTACAAGGTGGAGAACTGGAACTTCCCCTTAGCCTTGAGACAGGTAGCAAGCGCTCCCTGTGTCACAGTCCTAAGCAGGTTATGGAGACACAAGGACATGCTAGACATGATCCTGAAGGCCAGCTGGAGACATAAGGCAGGTGTATGACAAGAAACACACGTCCTTGCATGTCGTTCATTGCTTGAGCAGCAGCCAGGTAGGGACAGCTGATGGCCCCAAGCGGTGAGTGCTCTGCCTCTGGGAGCCTCTGAGATAAACACCCTGAGAAAGTAGCCATGAAACATCTCACAACGTCTGGCTTGGAAACGACCTCCTTAGTGACATCTTGACAAATGGCTCCGTCAGGAAAACTGACCAAATGTGACCAAAACATATCCATGATCATAGAACCCAAAAGTTTTGAAAACTGGAAATTTACTATAACTTATTTGGCAGCAAATCCTGGACCAGCCTGATGTGAGATTATTTACAGTGCTTATACCACTGGGTGTGAAAATTCATGCCTGCGCTGCAGGACTGTGTGTGCAATTTCAGGATATACTGCCAGACCTCCCTGGAGATGTTTTGCAGAATGCGATAGATACATTACATCACCTTTCCAAAATACGGAAAATTGAATTCCTAATCCACCTGACCCCAGTTTGCTCACCCTGAGGACAGCAGATTCGCAGAGGCTGCAGCAGGACTCCCTCCCGGCCCACCCTGCCTTCTAGGGGCTTTCTCCTCCTCCAGGCTCCCAGGCAGATGTTGCCCTTCCATCTGGGGAAGGCCAGCCATGGTGTCTTTGAAGTCCAGGTAAGGCTCAGCTCAACCAACAGCCAAAGGCCAGAGGGAGCTTTTACTCGATTGAGAATTGTGGTTTTTTGAATGTTAGAAACCCCCACTCAGCATGAGCTCACAGGGAAGATGACTCAACACTGCCTGCAGGCAGCCTCTGGGCCTTATTGGCTGACTGTGCCACTCTGCAAGGGCTAATACCCCACAGTGTTCACCCCGCCTAGCACCCACACGTTCTGGACTTTCTCTCCTGCTTCTTCACATCATGGTGTGCAGAGAAAGTATCCCACTTTCTCAAGGTCCTGGTAGGTCTTGAGGCACTGCACTAACTGTGCTCCAGTATTGGTGGATGGGTAGGCTGTAGGTTTTATATCTGTAGACATCATTTACATGTTAGTTAGGGTACTTCATGCTTTAACCCAAAAAGTGACCAATAGAGGTTGTTAAAATATAAGATGCTAGACTCTTGGAGAACATTTGGGGAAGGATAGAAGCTGGTGTGGTCCAGCTAAGAGCTCTATAGTTCTCTATCTATCTAAGAGCTCTATAGTGCTCTTAGAAAATTACCCCTTAACCCAAGTAGTGGCTTCAAAAAACCAGTTTTATTTCATTCACAATTTTGTGGGTTAGGAATTTTGGGAGCCTTTGGCTGGGGGATTCTGCAGAGAATCCTCTTCTGTCCATCATGGTGGTCACAGGGCTTGCCCAGATTTGACAGGGAAGGGAAATTGGCCCTATCTTCTGATAGCATGCAGCAAGATCTCTCTGCAGGAGCTCATGGGATGGGTGATGCCAAGGCTTGCGGGCAGATCAGATGCCCATGTGGAGAAATCTATAAGATCAGTCCAAAGAATTATTATAGAGGAAACTTGTGGTGCAAGAGGCCCAAATGATTGCTTGATACATATATATGTGTATAGTCATATGTATGAGCTAAAAAAAGGAAGTTGACATTAGGAGGACCAAGAAAATCAATGTGTCTACCTAGACTCACATCCTTCTTTTATCTCCCGAGCTAGTTGTACCCCAGTCTCCCAGACTTCTTCTTCTCACCCACAGGTGCTGAAAACTCCTCTAACATATACAGAAAAACTTCCACTGCAAAATATGAAACTTAAAATTTTCACTCTAAAGTCTGTTAAGGCTGACAACAGGTGCTCCCCTGAGAGTTAGTCTGCAGAGCAGGAAGGCAGCAGGAGCCCCAGGGAAGGAGCAGAGAGCGGCGCTTGCTGAGAGGGATGACCAGGAAGCGAAGGCTGTCTGCACCTCGCAGGGGTGCTGTCCAGGGGGCACTGCTGGGCTGGAGTGTCTCCACCACCACCTGTTTCCCCATTCCTGGCACTGTCACTACCTCGCTCCTGCTGGAGCCCCCTGTCTGCCCCACTGGCCTCAGGATTGCTGTGTTTGTGAGCTGTACACGGGAGCACCACCTTTTAGAAACTTGGTGAGAATGATGGGTTGGGGAAACCCACCAAGGAGCGTTTTATTACAGCATGTTAAAACAGCCCTTGCCTGGCCACCTGGGCTGGCAGGTTTGTAATTTTATCTCACCACTGCCCATCAGCTGCAAGTGTGCTATTACAGGCAATCTGGTTGTTATTGCAGTGGAATGCTGGCTGAGAACTGTCCAGCTTCAGGCTGACCTGGGAGCAGGGCGCCCACATCCTTTCATTTCAGAATGTGGTATGAAATGGAAATTGGGCTAGGGCTGGGTTCTTTCCCCAGATGAGCTGCCTTTGAAAGGAAAAGAATCTCTATACGCCCTGGGGCTCTATCCAGCTGCGCTGCTCCCACGCAGGTGGCCAGCCCCCAGACAACCCTGTGACTCATCTGCTGGGTGGCTCCTCTGGGGTGGCCCAGCCTCTCCACCTCCCCAGCAGCCACTTCCTTCTGGGAACTGGGGCCAGCCAGGGTGACATGGGATTTTTCTGTAACTAGCCTTAGGCTGACTTAAGATAATAGACATTTTAGAAAATAAAAACCATATCCTGAATTCCCAGGGCACAGAAATACAAATTCCATAGTGTTTTATTACCCACATCATTAACTCTCCTTCCTCATTGGCGACTGAAAAGCAAAGGCAAGTGGCACAGGTCAGCAGACTGAAAACCCAGGGGCAGGAAAAAGAGGGACCCAGGAACCCACAGAAGAAAAGGCCCAGAGTAGGGCCAGGTGACTGGGGATGAGGTGCAGGCAGGGGGCTTGCAACTGGTTGCCATGGCACCTAGGCAGGGTGCAGAGGAGTTGAACCAGCTCCCTGCACACGCTGGTCCTTGGGGACCAGATCAGCAAAATGGAGATCATAGCAGCATCTTCAGCACAGATGGGGCCTTAGTCCCTTCAGGCAGTTACAACAAAATACTGAAGACTAAGTGGCTTATAAACAACAGAAACATATTTCTCGAAGTTTTGGAGGCTGGGAATTCTGAGATCAAGGTGCTGGCAGATTTCATGTGTGGCCAGAGTACAAGTTCCAGGTCACAGGAAGCATCTTCTCACCGTGTCCTCACATGGGGGAGGGGCAAGGCAGATCTCCTGGCCTCTTCTGTAAGGGCACTGATCTCGTTCATGAGGATCCCAATGTGACCCAATCACCCCCAAAGACCTCACCTCCTCATGCCTTCACCTGGGGGTTGGGGTTTCAACCTTTGAATTGGGGGGCACAGATATTCAGTCTACAACAGGAGGGTTGGACAATTCAGTGAGACGATACAGGCAGAGCACCAAGGACACTGCTTGGAACACAGGAAACACTCTGTAAATGTTTGCTGTCACTGCTGCTGTCCCTGACTCATAGAAGAGTAGACAAAGAAAGAAAGAAACGAGTGAGGCAGCGAGATAGACATGGGCAAGCTTGGAGTCTTATCTACCAGTAAACATGTGTAATGTTGGGCAAATAATTCAACTGATCTAAGCCTTGAATTCCCCTCCTGAAAGACAATAAGATTGGAATAGCTGGTGTCTAAGGCTCTTCCAGTAAAAAATATTATGAGCCTGCTATGAAAAATGCAAGGCCAAATAGCACTTCCTATCATAAACCTGGAAGGAGGAGGAAGAAATGTGCACAGGGATGGGAGGGGAAATGGGAGAGCCTCAGGTGGGCCGGGATTCCAGGAGCCTCCCTGTCATCTCTGGAATTTGCAGGGATGGTCAGGGGTAGTGTGGCCCTGCCTGGGGGGAGCCGACAGGGCTGGGTCTGGTTTCTGCAGGGGAATGGGGGCGGTGGCTGCCTGGGAGATGCTCTCCAGCACAGGCTGTAGCTGCAGACCCTGGGCAGTCGCCCCTTTGGAAATGATCTTGATTCATGTGCTCAGGCTGTCTCTATGAACATCGAGTGCCTCCATGGGCCTAAGTCCTCCCAGGGACAGATTTGACACATTTGTTCTTTATACAGTTTGAAAGAAAGTCAGACATCAACAGGGCCCAGGCTAGACTGTGAAATGGCCCTTTAAGTAAAAGGTGGTAGAAATGCTGGCTCTTGGGAGGGCAGGGAAGAGGAGGAGCTGGAGTAGAAGAGGGCAGACAGGCCCAGCTTAGCCTAGAGAGGACAACTTCTAAGTATGGCTTAATGCAGGGGTCCTCAAACTTTTTAAACAGGGGGCCAGTTCACGGTCCCTCAGATCATTAGAGGGTCAGACTGCGAGCCCCAGGACGAGTTGGCTAAGCAGGACAGGCAGTGAGTGGCAGCAAAAACACCCGGCAGGCCGGATAAATGTCCTAGGCGGGCCACATGTGGCTTGCGGGCCATAGTTTGAGGATGCCTGGCTTAATTCATAGTTGCAGCAGTCTGATTAGTTGAGATGTCTTTTTCTTTCGGGAAAGAGATATTTAACATTCTACACAGGAGATTTAACAGTCATGGGGTCTTTTACAAGATCTGGTACAAGTTAGGTACAGGACAATACAGGAACAGTTAATCCACAACAAAGGATTGGAAGGGGAGGAGACCTGGTCTCTGGTCTCTCTCATTCATTTATAGAAGAACAATGAGGAAGAGTTAATCTATAATCTAACAAGCAGAAGTTGCAAGCATGTTATATGACTCAAGTCTCCAGGGCTTAACTTTTCCCAGGCATGATACATTTAGAGCAGGGGTTGTCAACCTTCCTAAGGCCTCCTCCAGGCTACCCTTTAATACAGTTCTTGTGGGTCACAACCCACAGGCTGAGAACCACTGATTTAGAGGGTCCTGAAATTTTATTCTCTTTTACAAATCCCAAGTGGGGAGAAGATACACAAATCTGTGTGTTGTAAGGATGTGTGTGCACATGGATAAGTTGTGGGCGCAGAAGCTCGGAATTAGTTAATTCAAGGCCTAGAGAGCTAAACACCCAATGAGGTCTGGTCGCTCCCTTCCACATCCTTCTTAGCCACTGTTCTCCACCATTAGCATCAAAAAAATCCCACAGAGACAGCAAGCACCCAGTGGCTGACCTAACACAGAAGCATGGGCTGTGGATAGAGAAAGTCTCTCAACACCTTGTCCTCTCTCTCCTTGTAGCAGCAGGATCTCCAGCTGGGCACAAGGCCACCCCATTGGAGTCTGCACTTCACAGCCTTGCTTGCAGCTCCTCAAGGCAAGTGACTGAGTTGCAGGCAGATGGGTGCTGGCAGCTTGGGGGCCCGTCCTCACAAAGATGCTGTTTGCCTTCCTCCTCATCATTCTACCCTTCCATGGCTGGATCCAAGTGCAGGGTGGGCATCCTATTTTCACCCTGTGCCTGAGATGACATCCTAAGGGTGGGGATCCGGGGTGGTCACTGAAATAGGTCACTTTACCCTAAGGTCACCTGCCTGCCTGGACTTCTCATGAGAGAAATGAAGACCTGTTTATGTGAGTCTCTGTTTGGTCTGAGGTTAGGTCTGAGCAGCCACACTAGTGTCAGTATAAACTCAAGGATAATGAGGGCAGAGAGGGCTAAGAGAAGCTGGTGATGGCGGCCCAGAGTCTGGGGTCTGGTGCCTGCTCTGTGTGTGGGGATGACTGGGGCAGGGTGGCAGCGGTGGTGGCTCTTCCCTGAATGTGCTCACCCTTCCTCTGCCATGGTGTGGCCGGGACTCCGGGAGTGACATCCTCTGCCTTTCTCCCTTTGACTCACTCTCGCTTCTATACCAGAGTCACTCCTTAAGTTGACAGCTCATCACTCCCTTTCCAGAGAGGGTGAGAAATCAGCCGGGCAGTCCAGGCTGGGCAGCTGCTTTACAAACACTAAGTAGTCGTCATTTGTAATTGGGAATGTGATGTGATGTGATTTAAGGGCCCCCATCAATAAACCCTCTCAGGTTCTATTGTGCACTGTGGTGCTTGACAACACACTATTAGAGTTTTATTCCTCGATTTAGTCATTCTAGCCTCCAAACATTGCTTAGTTAAAAAAGAAGTCCTTCATTCACTTCTGTCATTCACTCACCAAACATTTATTAAAGCTTAGAGTGAGTCTATCTGGCCTGTTATTCAGCTCCAAAGACTGGAGTTGAAGAAAACTTGGGCTGTCCTAAAACCATCTCATAATGCCTGGGGCATGTGTAACAGGCAGAAAGCACCTGCCTGTGACCATTCTCCTCCCCTTCAATACACCAGATCCACTGGAGATCTGAAGATCAGTCAGTCTGGGTGTGGCCTGGGACTCAGAATTTCTAATAGGCTCCTGGGGGGGCAGATGAGGCTAATCCAAGACTAATTTTGCATAGCAAGGGACAAAGAGGTTCTATGATGACTGTTGTCACCCGGTGTGGAAGACCCACTCAGGGAAAAGGACCCGATTGAGTTTTCCTGGCTAGAGGGAAATTAGGGGAAGGTTTCCAGAGAGGTTTTGCATTTGATCTAGGCCTCTAGGGATGAACAGGCCATCAGCATCAATAATTGGCACCAAAAGAATGATTTATCAGACTTTTTAATTTTTTTCTCCATCTTCATTAATGAGACAAGAGATGTTTTTGTCTGGGAGTTGGTGGTGTATAGAGGAAAATGGAATTACTTTATAGCAACCGTTCTCAAACTTGAGCATACATCAGAATGGCGCCAAGGGCTTATTAAACCCAGATTGCTAGACCTCACCCTGGACTTTTTAATTTAGTATGTCTGGGCTGGGGCCCAAGAATTTACATTTCTAACAATCCCAGTGAATCTTGAGAACCAGTGGTTTATAGCAAGAGTTCCCCTGGGCACACCTACTAGGGGGAGCCCAGTTGTAGGGGGCTGAGATCTGGGCAGATTGGGGAGCAGGTGGAGAAGCTCTGAAAGGGAAATAAGTGGGCAAGGTTGCAGAAAGAGGTTTTTAAGATTGGCCCTGAGACACTGAATCTTGGCCAAGCACAGGACTATGGACAAAATACTAAAAGCTGACCAGTGAGTTTTTAGCTCAGAACTCCTACCACCTAGCACAGTGGAGATGTGGTCAGTCAAACTGAAATTACTTCCTTCCTTCCACTCTTTCTGAATCATGCCACACACTAGGTATCTGTCTTAAGAAAAAATAGAAGACCCAGTCCAACACTGCCAGGCTGCAGGGGAACCAGGCACCCTGGGAATTCGCTGACAGCTGCAAGGACTCTGGAGCTTGGGCAGAGCCCGATCTGTAGTGGCATTTGAGATGCGTTGGTCTTCAGGACATAGCAGTCCCCAGCAAAACAAGAGACATCATATATAAATATCAAAGGAAGGAGAGGGAGGGAGGGGAGGGCTTGCTGACATTTGGGCTCTGCCCTAGATCCTGGGAGAAGAGAAACCACTCATGCGTAAATTAATGTCATTTCATGGGAGTATTTTCATAAAGGGGTCCTTGGGAGTATTTTCATAAAGACGCTGTGTTTCATATTTTCCACTGCCTTCAGCAAACCACGCCGATGGAGGGTCACTCAGGTTACTGTATGAGGAAGCCCACTAATTGCATTATAAGGAATGTTTGCCCATTAGCTCAGATGGAATGATCTCCTAACAGAGTCCTTTGGGAGGACTGCTATTTCAGGTGGGGGATGGGAGGAAAGGGAATTGCAAAGTAATTGAAATTTGCAAATAGCGTTTTCTTGGGCCCTAGACAAACGTGGGTTCCATATGTCCAGCAGGGGGCAGCAATGCACAGACATTAATTCTGGTCATGTGAATTGGAACTTGGAAATAGCAAAGCACTAAGGAAGGCTGAGAAGGTTTAAAGCCGATTTCCAGGCTGGGCAAAGCTAGGGCTGTCACACCCGCCCCTTCCCTCATGGGCACACCTTTGATATTTCTCAATAAGACGAGAAAATAAATGTTTAGGTCTGCTGGGTTTTAATTACAGAATTTTTTTTAATCATTTGGCTGCTTTGTGTAATTTAGAATTTCTGCAGCCTGACTGAAAATTATAAGTAAACTAGGATTAAGAAGTCAACCTTATTTATATGATAGTTCTGTTAATAGACATTTTAAAATTGTAATGCAATCCATCTCCTTCTCTGAGTTGAAATTTTATTAGAGCTATACTTGATAGGACACCCACATACCAAGTTGAGTAACTTACTTGTTGATAACCATTTTACAGTGGAAGCAAAGAGAATCTAAAAATGCAAGAAAACCAATCTCATGGAATTACCAGTTTTTCCAAAATTAGGGAATAGAAAAGACCTATTTGTTTGTCCATTCCTGAAACTGTTTAGGAATGTGGCCCATGATATATTTTCTCAGCAATTTGTGAAGTTTGCTTGTAAGTGACTCTAATGATAGATGGCTTTGCTTACTTTGCTGGGCTGGAAAATTCTGCAGCCCAGCACACTTCTCCTTCGGGAAGCTTCTTTCAAAGTGCATAATGTTTCTCTCAGCCACCCTCCCCATTACCCCCTCCCCAAGGTTAATTTAATCCTGTTGTTCTTAAATGAATCACCTTAAATCATCCTCCCCCCTTCCCTGACTTTCTCCTCACTGTTTAAACCCTTCAAGGATGTAATAGTCTGGAAAATATTTCAATCATCATGTCTCCTTTGCAGCTAGCCAATTCCATTTGGTGCAGCTCATGCTAAAGTGCAATTTTTCACAGCATTGTTTTTAGTTTAAATAACATGCAATGCAGTATTGCTAAAGGTCTTCTGGAACATTCCACTTTGGGTCTTGCCATTAAATAATATTTTGATGGAAAACTAACTCAACTTTTCATAGGAGGAAATGCTGTTGGCTCCCAGCACTAATTGGCTATAAATTTAGCGAAAGGTCCATCTGCCCTGGGAATTAGACCATCTTCTCTGAGCTCAGGGTAGTGGCCTATATTAGATGCTAAATGGACAGACTTAGTGGATAAATATGTATTTGTAAGTGCATCATTTAGAAAACAGTCGAGTGAAAGAGATTCAACTCTGCTAAGCCAGCAAATATCATTTTTCTCATTTCTTGCCCTATCTAGCCACATGGCAGGTCCACAATTTACCAGCTCTCCGTGACCTTGCATATTTTACACAACCTTGCTGAGTCTGAGTTTCCTCAATTACAAAATCAGGAAAGCAAGATCTGCTGTATAGGTTTGATGAAGGGATCAATGTTTAGCAGAACATGCAACTTTTTGCCCTTATTATTATTGCTACTGCTCCTATCATGCAGTCTAAATGTCATGCCTGGTGGCTATTCAAGTCCCTGCCTGCACAAACATTCTCGTTGCTCCACAAAAGCTGTGTAGGGAAGCCTTCTTTGACCCCCACATTAGGCCAGGTCCCCCTGTAATTCACTCCTTCTGAACACTTATCCCAACTATGATTAAACAGTAAACCATTTACTTAAGTAGATATAAATCTAACCTTGGCTTAGGTGGTAAGTTCTCCATCATTCAGTTGTATATACGAAAGACTTATTTTTGTGTGTATCAAAGATATAAAATAAAATCATGGGCTTTATAATTAATTGTTTTGTCTATATCCTCTGTTTTGTTCTAATGTGAGCTTAGTGAGGCCAGAGGCTGAGCCTATTGAAGTCTTCACTTTGGTATCAGTGCCTAGAATTGTGTCCTGTCCTGAGTAATTGACTTGAACATATGGATGAAGGAACACGTTCCTTTACTCTCCCATGAGCACATCATATCTAATCTTTTTTTCATATTATTACCCTCACATCAAATGCTCTTTTCTTCATGAATTCAGAGCAGCTGAAGTTCCCTCTTCTCTCCTTACTAGTCATGTGAAACATACCTTCCTATCCTAAGCTTGGCCAGAAACTTCTCATGAGTAAGAGTCAGAGTCTTCCCTTGCCATAGAAATGAGCACTCAGTGGTCTGCAGTGTCTACTGTGGGCCTGTCAGATGACAATATTTTTTAAATCAGGGAAAGGCTAATTCATCTTTGATGTTCAGCGCATATCACACCCGGAGCCTGTACATGGTGGGGGGGTTACTCTGCTGATTAAGGCTATATGGTAGTTTACCACGCTTTGTCCCTCCATGTATAGAAGCAGGTTTCCTTTAAGATTCCCAGTGTCCGTATTACCATTTAAGATCAACTGAAAAGCAGCAAAACCAAATCCCCACCTGGTTATTCACCATCTTACTTTGACTGTGAATGATTTCCTTAATTAAGAGCCTCTGGATGAATTCCTAAGATACGTGCGCTAAAAATCTCACGTAAAAATGGCTCCAAACACAACTGCTTTGTTAACTGATGTTGATGCCAAAGAGCGGTGGTGTCTTTTTGTGATGCTCACAAACAACTTGTTTAATAAACTGTTTTGAATTTTTAAGGAGGATAGGTGCTTGTGTATGGGTACGTGTGAGTTGGCAAGGGAGGTGAAAGAAAGACATTAGAATATCGTCCTGAAAGCTCAGCAAATTATTCAGCCTTGTTGTCTAGTTCAGAATTCACCACACAGCACAAAACAAGCTAAATCATGGTATGATAAAACACTGGAGCCTGGACAATAATGAATATGCAAGCAGCATAGCAGAGTTAAGTACGAGAGAGCCATCTATTGTAGATAGTTTAATTTCCCTTTAGTGAAAGATCAAGGACAGAAGAAGACAAAGCTCTCCTTCATTTTGAAAGGGGAAGATGGACAGCTAGCTAACACGGAAAGGAAGGATATGGGAGACTTTGAATCAGTCCCTCCAAGGTTCACAATTCTAGAAGATGGCAAGTCTCTGCCTTTGGTAACTGAGGAACACCACTATACAATGGGGGCACTTACCTCCTGGAAGACACGCTGGGATTCTGTCCTGGGCCTGTGATTTCCATGTCATGCAGCTGCCACCATCTTTGTTCTAATGCACTGTGAACAGACAGGACATATTTATGAGCAAAAATGCACATGGATTTGTCTTTTCAAATTTACCCAAAGCATTTGAATGTCAACTTTACTGGCTGAAAAGCAGCCAGCAAATTAGGAAGCCACAGAAGAATTTTGTGGGTGTTTAATTATTCAGTTTATAGTTTACATAGTACAGTGGTTTGCAACCTACAGGAACTGTATTAAAGGGTCGAGGCATTAGGAAGGTTGAGAACTGCTGACATAGAATGTCCCATCTGAAGGGGACCCCAGGAGTTATCCAGTCTAACTCCTTTATTTTATAAAAGCTGAAATGAGGCCCACAGAATAGTAGCAATTGTGTTACTGATAGCTAGAACTGGAATTTACTCTTCTTGATTCATGCATTACTGATTGTTCCATTAGACCAAGCGTTACTTCTATACAGAATATATTTATCATGCCTGTGAAACTGGGATGTTTTGGTGAATTTGAGCAACATTTCTCCCAGATTTTACTACGTGTAATTTTGGAAAGGTGGCATTGTTGAAGCATTAGAAGATCTACTGTGGCAGTTTCCTCTGGTTTAGGTGGAAGAAGACTGCTGACTGTGTGTCGTACTGCAATAAGCCTGGTGGTTGTCTTTCATAGATACCATAGTTTTTAGCTACAAGAATCAGAAAACCTGACCACAGCTACTTGAAGAATATGAGTTCATTTTTCTGATATAATAAGAAGTCTGGATGTAGGAGGCTTTGGCTTTGGTTTAACAGCTTTATGATGTGGGGTTGATGTCTGAGTCTCTTGGTGTTTGCCTCATGGTTCTGACTGCTGCAATTCCAGTTATCATGTCTGCATTTGATGCAGGAAGAAAAAGAAAGGGGAGAAGCCAAGTGCATCTTCTTTATTGTTAGGGGGAAAAAAACTTACCCAGAAATGCCAAAGAAGTCTTTCATTTAGATTTCATTGGCCAGAATTGGGCCAGGATGCAGAGTTTGGAAAATCAGGGAAAAAAGGGTGGGGGATGGTTCTAATTGGCTTAAAATAGTCATGACCCATTCCCCAGGGATAGGTATGTAATCAGGGGTTTCTAACGCTGAGGAAGAGGAGCTCAGTGCTCTGAGGGCCACTTATCACCCCCAAACTGTCAGCCTCCCTCGCGTGTGTGTGATATGTTCTGAGTACAAGCTTGATACAAGGACAGGCAGTGGAATTTTTTTTAAGTGTCTGATTCTGTAATCTTTTTATACCTTTAATGGAAGATTATTTTAGAACCAAAAGCTTATCTGAGGATAACAAAACAATTCCACTGCTAGGTATTTATAGAGCCTAATCTGTGAAAATAGTAGATGTCTAGAACACTTCCTACCTGTGTTACAGATTTAAACTTAGGTCAAAAGAACTTTTTTAAAACATTCATTAAAAGTCAATACTGACAAGTCTTTAAATTTCGTAATATAAAAGACAAAACTTTGATGCTGCTGTGCCTAGACTCCTGTTAAGTCAGACAACACCAGTAACAATGCTAATGGACTATAGTTTCCAGAGCTCATTCAGCAAAGATTGGAGCACATCTGGGTGCTAGCCGCTCTTCTGGGTACTTGGAATTGATCGATCAACAAACAAATAGGAAAACAACATTTCTGTGGGGCTTGAGAAGCGTATTAGTCAGGGTTCTCGAGAGAAACAGAACCTATAGGATATGTATGTGTGTAGTCAGTCCGATGAATCTGTGGGTTCCAAGTCTATGGATTCAACACACTGTGGGTAGAAAATGGCTTTTTTTAAAAAAGTGTATCTGTATTGGAAATGTACAGATGTTTTTCATGTGTTATACTTTAAACAATGTATATAACAACTATTCACAGGGCATTTACATTGTATTAGGTATTGTAAGTAATCTAGAGATAATTAAAAGCATATGTGAGAATGTGTATAGGTCATATGCAAATCCTATACCACCTCATACTGGGGACCTAAGCATCTTCAGATTTTGGGATCTGCAAGAGGCCCTGGAACTAATCCCTCTCTCCACTAGACACCCAGGAGCAGCTGTCAAATACACACATGTGCCCCTGAATGTATGTTGAAAGACTTTCAAAAAGTCTTGAACGAGCATTTACTATGCATCAAGTCTACGTAAAGGGAGGAGAACTTGGAGCACAGACCCACTGGTGAGATGAACAAATGAAGAGACCCTCACCGTACGGAGCCAGGTCCTGTGCCCTGAGCAAGTGCAGAGACAGGTGCAGCTGTCCTTGCTGGGCTGGTCACCCTCTGGACTGGATCCAGCATGAGTTCCCGAGAGCTGGGATGATTTATTTCAGACCTGGAAGCTGAAGGCAAGCTACCTAGTTTGTCTTCATGCCTAATTTTCTGGTGAAAAAAACCCAGCAGGCCGTGGCAGAGCACTCTCTGAAACCCCCAGTGAGGATGGGTCCTTTATTCTGCATGAAGAAAAACACCACCAGGGGACTTGAGAAACTGGGGGTTCGTGACTGCAGTGCATTGGCCACAGGGGACATAGGTACTCTGCAGTCAGAAGATGCTTGTTGCCATGGCAGACAAGAACGTGGTTCCCTGGGGGGCGAGGGACCCTCTGGAGGTGAAGCTGATGTATCTCCTCCCTCCCTTGTACACACTGCACAAGGACAGCCTTCCTCCAATGGCCCAGGCTCTGAGGTGCTGCTCTGCTTCCCTTAGCCCCTGGGGAAAAGGCTAATGATCCAAAGCAAACTGGATATGGTATCTCTAGCTTGACCCACGGGAAATAGGGGCTGTGGGGGCCTCCAGAGACGAGAACAGATGATTGGCTGTGGAACTTTTGGATTTTGTACAATGAATAGGTATAACCTAGAACTCAAAATAGACCTTCCATTTGATCCCACAATCCCATTACTAGGCATCTACCCAGAAGAAAAAAAATCATTTTATCATAAGGACATTTGCTCTAGATTGTTTATCTCAGCTCAGTTTATCATTGCCAAATGTGGGCACAGCCCAAGAGTCCCTCACCACGTGAACGGATTAATAATCTGTGGTGTATGTATACCATGGAATACTATTCAGCCATAAAAAGATGGAGACTTCATACCTTTTGGATATGAGTTTGAGAATATTCTCTTTAGTAAAGTTTCACATAATGGAAAAGCAAGTATTCAATGTATTTAATACTACTATGAAGCCAGTAAACTAATACACACCCCCATAAGAGAAAAATTCAATTTAATTCAAGTTGGGGGGAAAGGGGAGGAGAAGGGGGATTGGTGTGCTCTTACCTGACAGGTACAACCAGAGGGTCTGTGACACACCTCCTGGGCGAGGGCCACCACTGCAACAGGGACCTTATCTGTCAAATGCAGAGATTGTAACCTAACCGTTTGTAGCCTTGTATTAACCTGAAATACATAAAATAAATACATAAATATGACATTAGGCAGGCTGACAGCAAAGGCTTTCCTGAGGAAATCAAGTCCCTTGAAAGCCAAGTGCTATATGACAGACAGAACGGGCTCAAGCACAGACAGCCTTGGCTCTGCTGCTTTTTTCCTGGGTGACCTTCCTTGTCTGCTGTGGGCTGTGGTTTTCACATCAGAAAAATGGGGACACTCATAAGCTTGTGGTGAGGAGTGGATAAGGGGATTTATGTAAACTCTTGAAGCCAGAAGTTAGTCCTGTCTTTTGGCCTCCCAGGTCTGATGAAGGACATCACTCACATACAGGCAAGTTTGTTGTGAAAACCGGTTCACACAGGGCGACACTCAAGATGTCACTGTAACTGTCAGGTGGGGTGGAACCAGACTTGAATTACCTTTCCTAAATCAACATTAAATAACACTTCTTTTAGAATTTTACTTTCGGTGCATTTTTCTTTTTGGAAAAGATGCAGTTTTATTCATACTTGTATCATTCAAACTCCCCATGTGGCTATCACATTCACTTCTACTTCATCTATTTTTCTTTTTTTCTTTCTTTTCTTTTTTTGAGACTGAGTCTCACTCTGTCAACCTAGGCTAGAGTGCCATGGCATCAGCCTAGCTCACAGCAACCTCAAACTCCTGGGCCTAAGTGAGTCTCCTACTTCAGCCTCCTGAGCAGCTGAGACTACAAGTGCCCACCTCAATGCCCAGATAATTTTATTTTTTTTTAATTTTTAACTTTTTTTTTTTTGCAGTTTTTGGCCCAAGCTGGGTTTGAACCCACCACCTCTGGCATATGGGGTTGGAGCCCTACTCCTTTGAGCCACAGGTGCCGCCCTTAATTTTTCTATTTTTTTAGTAGAGATAGAGTCTACTCCTGAGATCAAGGGATTCTCCCACCTTGGCCTCCCAGAGTGTTTGGATTAACAGACGTGAGCCACCATGCTCAGTCTACTTTTAATACAGAGTAGATTAGTTATCTATTGCTGGAAATGAATTACCCAAAACTTAGTACCTTAACTCTCACAGTTCCTGAGTCAGGAATACAGAAAGGGCTGGCTGGGTGGCCGTAGCTCATGGTCTTTCATCAGGTTGCAGTCAGAAGTCAACCTGGGCTGCAGTTTATCTGAAGGCTTTACTGGGGCTGAAGGACCCGTTTTCAAGATGGCACACTCATATGGCTGTCAGGTAGTTGCTGGTTATTGGTGTCTCTTTCCTATTTACATGAGCTTCTCTGAAGGACTCCTTCACTGGGTTTTCTTTCTACTTGGGGTGTTTGAGACTTTCTGCATAGACCATGCGGACAATTCCCTGCGACACAGGCAAATCCAAAATGGGGCTCTTGAAATTCCACCCTTCTTTAATCCCTCTTCACCCCATACAGCTGATTCCAATGACGGCTCCAGGCCTTCCTCTCCAATAAGCACATCTGCATAGAGACCCTTCTCCTCAAGGCCTCTCTGGCTCTCCCTCCCTTTGAAAACACCAGGGATCCTCTCCTCAAGGTGGCTGACAGGAAATACTTTAGTGAAATCCATACTTTGAGCCACCAAGACAACCAGTAAGGGTGTAATGTCTGAGTTGAGAAGAAGCTGCCCCTGTCTGGGGGCAGACGTGAAATTTTGAGTGTTGCCATTTCTGGAAACATTGAGATGGGGAGAAGCAGCGGCTATTTCTTCAGGGTCTAACCTGACTAGATGATGGGTTTGAGATCACATGGAGGTAGATTTCTCTACTTCTCTCTGCTTCAGGGATGCTTCTAGGTTCCTGGTTGTTCTGATAATATAGCAAATAGTAAGCATTAGCGGCCAGCCACGAACCCCAGGCTTGGAAAGGACAATGCTGAAGATAGGGGCAGACGTGGGAGGAGGAAGTAACACCTGGCAGGGACTCGGCAGGCTGCCCGAAGTTTATACAGGCTTCTTGGCTCCATTTAGCTGTGAAAGGTAAAGTAGGGAAACTGCTCCTCTTCAATTGATCAGAAACACATTTATTAAGCACCAACTATGTGTCAAGCCAGAAACGAAATAGAAAAAAAGGCAAAGGAATTTACAGAGTAGATTAAGAAAAAGGTCATAGATGGTTGTAATTTAGCTGAATCTCCTTACTATATTAGAAAACAGGTTTCATACTCAGAAATAAAGAAAAGGCTTTCACACTTGGAAAATTAAGTAATTAACGAACTTCTGATGTTTTCAAATTCATTTCTTCATATCCACTTAGGCAAACAGCAGACTAGGGTTGGAACCTGAGATCTGAACTTTATGTGGCATATAAAATAATTTGAAAAAGTGAGATATGGTTTTGCAAATTTTTGTCGAAAACAACAAACCTAATGCTTTCTCAAATTTGGGGGTAATATCAGAAAGGTGGTCATAGTGCTTGGATTAAGACACTGAGCTGGGAATCAGGGGTCCTAAGTTTCATTCCACGACCTCGGAAGCACCTTACAGAGTGCGGGCGCCGTGCTGGCCCTGTGTCAGCCCTGTGCTGGCCCTGTGTCAACCCTGTGTCAGCTGCAGATAAAGGACAGCAAGCCCACCTGGATGAAGTCCATGGAAACACATTCAGGGCAGCAAATGGTTCTGCCCAGCAGAGCCTCAGGAGCAGTCAGACTAGGTAATAGCTACACAGTCTAAAAGGAGAATTGGCTAGAAAGAGTGAGACCAGGGTTCCAAGCAGAGCGAACTGCATTTCATAGCAGAGTTGCAGGGCAAGGAGTATAGTTGGAAAAGTTGAGAGTGGCTGGCTCTAATCTCCCAGGGACCTGAGATAGTCCTCAGGTGATGGCAAGCTACTGCCTTTACCCTACTCTGTGCAGAGAGGCTGTGGAGCCTGGGGCTAGGAGTGGAAATGGGGATGGCTGGAGGAAGGTGAGAGCCTGTCGCCTGGGCCGGTGGCTGCACCCCAGCATGCCTCAGCTGCACTTCACACTGGTACCAGCATGCTGGCCCTCCCAGCCTTTCTCTCCTGGGCTCTGCATGCTGCTGGCAATGCCCCTGCCAATGCCCCTGCCAACCCTCTCCCCATCCAGATGACAGTGACATTCTACTTTTACCACTCTTTTCCACCTGAGCCTCCCGCCAGACTCTGGAGGAGCCCTTCTTCTCTTTGGCTTCCTGTGGGCCTTCAGTGTCTTCATCCCCTCCTTCCTGGGCCTCCCGCCCTTTCCCTTCCCCAGCTTTCTCCTTGACCACAAGCCTGGCCAGTGCCTTCCCTGATAGAGCCACTTGGTTTTGATCCCATGTCCCTTTCTAGCTGCTCTCAGCCTCTCCCCTTCCTCATAGGCCAACTGCATCAGTAAGCAAGGCTGCACTGGCCGGTTTCCTCTTATTCATGGTCCAGTCTCTACAGCCTCCTGCCTCCCTGCTCCACTGATGTTAACAGGGGCCTTCCAGTGGCCCAATCCAAGAATGTCAGTGCTGTTCTGAGCTGTCTTTCCCAGCACTCCACAGTGCTGGAGACCCAGGAGAGCCAATGATATAGTTCTAGTCCAAGTCCAAAGCCCTGAGAACCAGGAAAGCTGATAGTCTTCAGTTTCAGACTAAAGGCTGGTGGGTTCCAGACCCAGAAAGAGTCAATGTTTCATTCCAAGTCCAAAGACTGGAAAAGATGCCCCACTCAAGCAGTGAGGCAGAAGGCATTTCCCCTTACTCAAAATGTTTGGTTCTGTTCGGGTTTTTAACTGGTTGGATAAGGCCCACCCAATTGGGGAAGACAGTCTGCTTCACTCAGGCAGAGGGTCCAAATGTTAATCTCGACCAGAAGCACCTTCACAGAATGCTCAGAATAATATGTATGTGGCAAAATGTCTGGGCACCTTTGGCCCAGTCAAGATCAAATTAGTACAGAAAATTAAACCATCACAGAGAACTTCTAACAATCCTGATGCCCAGGACACACTCCAAACCAATTATATTAGCATTAGAGTGGAACCAGGGCTCAGTTATTTGTTTTTCTAAAGATTTCTATGTGATTCCAGTGTGCAGCCCAAGTTAAGAGCCACTGCTTTTATCTCTTCTCCCTCAAATCCATTCTCCACACTGCTACTAAAGTGGTTTTCTTAAAACTCAAATTGGATTATGTTCAGTCCCCTGCTCAAAAGCCTTCAGAGACTTTCCATTGCATTTGGAAACATCCTCTGGTGTGTTATACAAGCTTTTTTGCGTGTTTCACAAGGCCCTGCGTGACTGGCCCTGCCTCATTTTTCCATCCCATCTCACGTGGGCCCAGCAGGTGTGCAGTACAGTACTGGGGTGCATCTGACACACTCTCTCATGAGTATGGACACACCTCTGTTTAGAATGCAAGCTGTCCCCTACCTGAAGCCTGCTCAGCTCTTCTATCATTTCAGATCCTATTCAGGCCTCCTCACTTGCCAAAAGCCTCTGGGACGCTCTCTGACGAGGAACAATATTCCTTTCTGAGCACCTAGCACCTGGTGCTACCTCCCTTCGAGAGAGCTGCTGGGTGGCAGGGACTTCTACTATGTACAAAGTGCCAAACCCTAACACATAGTAGGCGCTTAATGTATGTAGAATAAATACATGAATGAGTGCATCCATCTCTCACCTCATAACAAGCTCATGCAGCAAAACAAACAAACAAACAAAAGAATTGAAATTTCACTGAGTTGTTAAACCAAAAGACTTAAAGCTAAAATACAATCGGGGGGTCCATTTTGCGAGGATGTTTTTTTCCTATCTGTGGTGTTGGCTATCATAAAAAGTATATATAGTCCTTTTTCTTGCTAATCAGCTTTCATTTGTGTTTGTGTGTTTAATTTGTGGCGCAAGACAACTCTTATTCTTCCAAAGAAAAAGAGAGGGAAAAAAAAGTTTGGACACCTCTGAACATAATGTAGGTGAAAATAAGAGGCAGAATTAGTCTCCGAAAGCCTGGCAGAGCTGTGTTCGCTGCCACATGGAAGGCATTCCTGTCCTCTGTCCCTGGTGTCGTAAAATGGGTCCAACTATACTGTCGATGTTCACTCCAGTTCTAAAGATGAGGTTAAGACCTCATTTTAAAGAGGGGAGTTTAGACCGTAAGAATGCCAACACACACGAAGAATCTTCACTGTTTCAGACACAGGGTTTTTAAACACACCAACTATTAAGAGGTGGTGATTATACTTACAAACGGATTTCCCGGTTTACCACCGACCTGTCTGCCCAGTACTCTCTCAGGCCTGTACTTCCCCTGAGCATTTAAAACTTGCATTCTGTTTACAAAAGTTCAGGCATGGGAGCTGCTCAGGTGCCTACCTTATAAAATGAGATGCAGCTGGGCTGTGCCCTGCCCCGTCTCATTAGGATGGGGAGGAAACTCACCCAGAAAGGTGATGAAGCAGGGGGGGTCCAGGTAGGACAGGCCTGGACCATCCCATGCTTCCCACCAAGGTTTGTGAGCCACTGGGTTACTGTGAGGGTGACACCGTCTGGGTGTCATCGACTACCATCTTTCTGTTCAGACTTCTGAACCCTGGCTGCATATTAGAATCCTGCCTGGGAGACATTCAAAAATGCCAGTGCCCAGGTTTGTTAGATTAGATTTTCTGAGAGTGGAGCCCTGGTATTGGTATTTTTTGTTTCTGGTTTTAGTTTTTTTGGGGGGATGGGTATTTTTAAAAACACACATGGGTGGCCTCAGTTGAGGACTGCTACTCTAGCTGGGTTTCCAACTTGCTGCACATTGGAATCACCTGGGAGCTTCAAAAAATACCAAATGCCTAGGTCCCACCCCAAGAGATGCTGTTGTAATTATCATGGGATGCAGTCTGGCCACCATGCCAGGACGTGTAAAAGCTCCCGACTGATTCAAATCTACTGCAAGGTGTTACAACCATGGCTGCAATGTGTCCTCCCCGGCCTCTAACAGAGCCCATTCACCTTAGAAAAAAATTCCATTGTCATGAGCAGATGACCAGCCCAACCTTTCAGGATGTATTCATCCTCTTGCCTGATCAGGAGTGGCTGAGGATCATCTTGCCCCTGAAAATAGTTGTGCTCGTGCTCGAGACCCCTGGAGAGAAAGCAGTAACATCATTTGACAGATGAAACCCGTTGGCACTGAGGCCCTGCCTGTGTGGCCCCACTGCCTCAATGGGTGGCTGTCTCTCCCTAGAAACATGCAGAACAGTATTAGAGATAATAAATGGATATGCTAATGAACTCAGTTATTGTAAATTTCTGGGTCATTGCTAATGGCATTTCCCTCCCTTCTCCTTTTATCTTATGTTCAAAATAATGTTCTCTTTCAATTTCCCTATTAACTTGTCCAACCTGAGTAACTGCCCTGCCCCAGGTAGGTAAGGAGAAGACAGCCTTGTTGACCTGCCTCCCACCTCCCCTTCGCCTCTCCTCTGGGCCTGATCCAGGTTGGGAGGCATCATCTTGGAAAAAGGTAACCTGTATTGTCCAAAAAGATTCAGGTGCTATCACCTCCACCAAGCTTTACAAACCTAACACTTTGAAGGTATCATCTTTAAAAATTCTATGATTTATTGATGTAGAGTCTCATCATATGAAAGTTTTCATTGGTTTTTTATTTTGTTTTGTTTTTTTGAGATAGTCTCACTATGTCACCCTCCGTAGAGTGCCTTGGCATCATAGCTCATAGCAACCTCAAACTCTCGGGCTTGATTCTCTTACCTCAGCCTCCCAAGTAGCTGGGACTACAGGTGCCTGCCACGATGTCCAGCCATTTTTTTGTTGTAGTTGTCATTGTTGTTTTAGCTGGCCTAGCAGGGTTTGAACCCGCCATCCCTGGTGTATGTGGTCGGTGCCCTAATCACTGAGCAACGGGTGCTGAGCCAAGCTGCTGTGGTTTGAATGTGTGTCCCTTCTGACATTCATGATGAAACTTAATCTCCAATGTAACAGTATCAAGAGGTAGGGCCTTTACAAGGCCTCTGCCCTCATGAGTGGATGAATCTATTCATGGATTAACGGATTAATGGGTTATCAAGGGAGTGGGTTAGTTATCCCAAGAGTAGGTCTGTTAGAAAAGCCAGTTTGGTTTATGCTGCTACCTCCTTGTCATGTGATGCCCTGTGCCACCTCGGGACTCTGCTGAGGGTCCCCAGCAGCAACAGGCCCTCACCAGATGCGGCCCCTTGGCCTTGGACTTCTTAGCCTCCAGAACTATAAAAAATACGTCTCTCAGGTATTCATCTATAGCAACAGAAAAATGATCAAAACACTAGGAAAACATGGAATTTCTTCAAGCATCCACCTAGCAATAGGTGGTGACTCCTGGTTAGCCCAAACAGTGGTTTTCACCCTGGCTACACATCAAAAACACCTGAATAGTTCTTAAATATACTGGTACCTGGACCTCACCCCTAGAAAACCTGATTTAATTGGAGTGGGTATTAAGAGTTCCCAGGATTGGGTGGTGCCTGTGGCTCAGTGGATAGGGCACCAGCCCCATATACTGAGGGTGGCAGGTTCAAACCTGGCCCTGGCCAAACTACAGCAACAACAACAACAACAACAAAAATAGCTGGGCATTGTGGTGGGTGCCTGTATTCCCAGCTACTCAGAAGGCTGAGACAAGAGAATCATCTAAGCCCAAGAGCTGAGGGTGACAAAGTGAGACTCTGTCTCTAAAAAGAGAAAGAAAAAAAAAAAGACTTCCCAGGATTGAGGATTCCTGGTCTAGGACAATCATGGTATTTCAATTACCTTTACCAGTGGCTGATTCAGGATGAGGCATATGATGCCAGTTTGGTGGGTGAGACATGATAATGCAGGGATGTGAGTGGGGGATTTAGGAGAAACTTTTCACCTTTATGAAGTGGTGTTAGTTTGTAATGCAAGAGGTTGATGATGGGTAGGTTCACACCAGATGCATTCAGAGAGCAGAAGAACCGCAGGGTCGAGGACAGGTATGATGCACCTGTCCTCAGCTCCCGGCGGCCGGTCAGCAGGCTCAGGAAGTCCGCACAAGTGGAAGGTCCTGTACATTTATAATTTTAAGTTGCACATGAACTTTACGTCCACCCTGTACATCCAAGGAGAACAATAGTGGCAGAGTGCCAAACAGTAGTCATACAAACATGACCCCATTGCACACAGTTAGGGCCATAGTTACGGCTATATAAGGAAAACATGGTGCCTTCTGATGGGGCATGGTGAGGACACCCCAGGACTCTATATTGCCCTGCTTTCTTCTTGCCCCCTCATAATCTTGACCTTGTCGCCTGAGGATGTGATGCTTGGAACCACTGCAGCCATCTTTTGACCGTGAGCAGAGGCACCAGAGGACACAGATTTCAATGAGGAAGATTGCAGGGGTACGATGTTAAGAAGAACTTTCTTAACAGTGTCATTGAGCTGCTAAATCAGTCAAAGTGGAAACCCCAGCCCTCTAGATGTGCAAAAGGGGTTGGGAGGTGCTTTGCTAGATAGGCACAGCACCCCCTACTGGGTGTAAATCTCCCCTAACTCTGAAGAAGCTGCCCGCCCACCACAATAGCTCACCAGCTGGTCAAGCCCTGTCTGCTACTGAGCACTTTGGACTGTGAATAAAGATGGGAGTCAGGCAGGTCAGGGCTTCAATTCTGGCTAGTGACTGTGTGAATTGAGTCAGCTAAACTCTGGGCACCTCAGTTTTCTCATCTGTATGATGGGACTAACATCTACCTCCAAGGACAGTTGCTGTGGGTCCACTTAATGAATTTAGCACTGTACCCGGCATGTTGTAAGTTCTTAGTAAGTGGCAGCGTTTATTATTTTTGATGTATTTTCTCTCCTTATGCTGCAATGAGCAAGAGGCGAAATAATTGGAAAGAATGACAAGAGAGATGGTTGATTTTTGTAGGACTGACTAGGACTTTAATAGTTTCGGAAGATTGAACAAGTTTTTCCTGTGGTCCCCTCTGCCTGGAATCTATCAAAATAATTTGAGCATGATTTGCCAAGTCAGCACAGACACTGGGTCCGGTGTGACTGACGGAGCTCTATTTCCAGCTCTGTGAGCTGACGGCTTGATGAATGCCTGGAACCCTCGCTGCCTGCGGCTGTGGCTGTGTCTGAATGGCAGACCCACCCCCACCAGGCTATGTTCCACTGGGACAGGGGCTGTGGCGGGGAGGCAGCCTGGGGAGCCTGGCAGGAGTGTGGTCCTCTAGCTTAGAGGCTGAGCTCTGGAGATCAGTGCCACTTAGATCCAAAGTCTTGACCCCAAGAGAGGAGGGGAGGGCCACTTTCCCCTAGAGCTGGCTGTCAACCCTACCTCATGCCTTGAAGCAGGACTTGGCCACAGGTATCAGTGCTTCCCCAGAACACCTCCAGAAGTGAACACCCCTCACTGCTCTCATCCTTTCCCCTTCCCACCCAGCCTTTCCTTTTCCCCAGTGTCTGTGGTCCTTGTCCCCTCCTTCCTTCTCCGCACCTTCATCCAAGCTTCAACTGCTCAGCTCTCTGCCCCTTCCATCACTTCTGCCCGTTAGGCAATGTCCCGACACCCCCACTGCCCACGTCCGTCTCTGAGACCTTGTCCTCTCCACTGGGCTCCAGCCCTGCTCTACAGATGTCTCCACATTCATACCCTCCCACTCCCGCAGAGCCACCTTGCCTGTTTGCTTTCATCCTTGTTATTTTATCTTTACACGCCTTCTCCTATCTCCGCGTCTAACCAGACGGGATCCCATTTTCTGCTCCCGCATTCCAGAGTCTTGCTGATCAATCACATTGTTGACCATTCTTTCTTATAACTTACTCTTTTTCATTCATTTTTAAAAACATGTTCAGATGTCTCCTATCCTAAAAAGAAGTGGTGAGATGAAAAGGACACCCTTGCCTGCTCTGTGGCTGAGCCTCACTAGACTCTGTCCTCTGTCCCTCCCCATCTTCTCAGCCAGCAACAACGTCCCCTTTCTCTCTGGAAATGTCCTGCCTAAGGGCACAGGGACAGGCTTGTAGCCAAATCTGGATTCGTCCTGAGGCAGCAGCCTGGTGAAGCACCAGCCTTGGTTAGCATCATGGATCACCCTTTGGGAGAGCTTAGACCTTGGCTAAGTTCCCTAACTTTTTCAGTAACCTTGTTGAGGGCAGGGACTGTTGTTTCCCCAGGGCCTAATAATAACCATAGCAAAAGTTTAGGACAGGCACCTGCTCGGTGCTTTGTGTGGGAGTACAAAAATATTTGCTGAATGAACGAATGAATTGTGTCCAAATAGTATGAATTAGGTACTTTACACCCTCAACTCCACAGTCACCCCTACTCCATTCACCAGGTCCCTGGTTTATTTGTCGATTAAGATGTGATTAAACAAACAAACAAAAAAGAAGTGATTAAACAAAGGCCATCTTCCTAGTGCCCAAATTCAGGGCTAGTTCCTGAATTGACATCTTATGTGGACAATCTGTATCTATCCTATGCTGGGATGTTTATTCATAGGGAGTCACATTTTGATCTGGTATCTAAATTCAGGACGGTTAGATTAATATCATCCTGCAGTGAAAATTTGATTGTTCTGGTTAAATTTGATTAATCAGGTTTAAAAAATTGTCTTTGTTCTACAACCCAGGCCCTGTTCTGCAATTCATGAAACTAGAAAATCAAGGTTTAAAAAACCCATCTCAAGATCTGGAATGAAGATCTCTGCATGAGAAAAAGAAAAAAAAAACTACTCTGTAAGAATAAACAGGTAGATGAAATGAGCAACTAAAATCCAACACTTGGGCATCTTAATTGAAGTTCATTACCCTTGTCCTTAGAAGTAAGTGACTGTAAACGCAGGCAGGGAATCCAGAGTGAGTGGGACCTCTGAGCAATGCTGGGGGTCGTTGGAGGCCAACTCTGGGCACTGCCCCGGGGCTCAGGCATGTAGACAATGCCCAGTGACAGGATCACAAGCCTGGCTTTCAAACAACTTTCAGTCTCTTTAAGGAGATGAAACTAACCCCATAAAAAGAGCATTTAATGCAAGACTGTATAATTAAATGCTAAATTGTGGCACAGATGCTAAGTGCTACCAGAGCCCAGAGGAGAAGAGCTGTGAGTCCTAGAATAGAATAGACTGCCAGCTTTTAGGGAGGGGGAAGGATTCCGTAGTCTTGAGGAATGGGCTAAACTTCAATGACCTGGGGCTGGGCCAGCCAAAAAGTCACATGAGGCATGATGGCAGGTTTCATAAAGGAAATTTGTGGTTCAAGCCCTCCCTGTGAAGTGATTACATGGCCAGCACCACTCCAGCTTCTCCCCAACCAGGATAACTAGACCCACAAATCCCAGTGGGGTGCCTATGTGTGCTACCTACTTTGAGCCTTCCTGGCTTCCCTGGGATACCTTTCTCCCATGATAAGCCTCCCATGGGAGCAGGCGAAGTCTTCCAACTAAGGCCAACTCACATAAGCCTTCTGTCCCTTCCTCCAGCTGGGGTTCTCTTATCACCAGACCCCAAAGCCATGCTGGCCCCTGACTTCAGCACCTGTTTCTGTCAACCCCCTGTTAATCATAAGACTCTGCATAGGACTCAGGACAAGTCTTTGAGGGCTGGAAGTGCATTTGAGCAGAGTGTCCCCCCTACCCCAGCTAGACTGGTCCAGCCCCAACATCCAGACCAAGCCTTGAGCACCATGGTCTCTCCAGAGGTTAGCTGTTTTCTCTGAGAGCTTCTATTAGTCAGAACTCCTTGTGTTATAAGAGATAGAAAACTCATTCTAAGCTAGATTTTAAAAGGGAAGGTGATTCCTTGTATCATGAAGCCAAAAATTATAGGAGTTCACATATGCTAAATCCAGGAGATCCAGATGTCCATAGACTGCTGCGATCTATCCCACACCATCCTCTCGGGCCCTCCTGTAAGTGGCAGCCAGGGGCTTGCACTCTGCCAACTACCCCCCACCTAAACAATGCCTCTTGATTGTGATTTGTCTTCCTTGGACTATCTACCCAACCCTGAATCAGTTTCGCCAAGGAAATGAGATATTGTCGTGGACCAGGGCTGGGTCATGTGCCCATCTGTGGACACAGAGTCAGGAAGAGTGGGTTCTGCTACCAAAAGAAAGAACACTGCTCAGCCCCACACTGGTTTCAGTATAGAGGAGAAATGGTGGCCTCTTTCCTGATGGCTGATGGCTGTGTGTCCAGGCCTTGATTTCCTGTCACCGATGTGTGAGGCTGCTATTCAAACTTTTGCCCTTACTCAACCTTCAGAAATGCTGAGAGGCAAGCCTGAGGTTTCCAGATAGAAATGCAGGTTAGTTAAAGCACAGACACAGACTTTGTTGGGACATTTGATAAATGCAATTATTTCCAAAAAGTTTGGAATACCCTCAGAAGCCTCCATTTCCCCCTCCTTCCTCTGTTTTTCCTTCCTCTCTGGCAACAGCTGACCAGGGAAGCTTTGGAGAGCACCCAATTCACTGCTTGTTTCTCATTTCATTGAGTGACACCTTGGACTCCCAAATAAGAAAAGCAATCAGGAAAGTTTCAGAGTGATGTGGAGAGAGGGGAAAGGAGAGAGGGCCAGGCACTTTGAAGTAGAACATTTGCGCAAGGACAGAGTGCCAACCTCCCAGCAAGGTTGGCAGACAAGGTCTCTAGCAGTCAGAGTGACAAGAAGGTAATCAGAACCACTTGCCACTTTCCATTGAGGCAGACATGGAGCCCAAGTGGGAGCAATTCCTGGATGATAAATTGTTTTTTGCTCTTCCTTTGAACTTCAAGATCCATCCCCCTGGGTTTCTCTATTGATTGACAACCGCAGTGGGCAAGGAGAGGGTTCCATATCCAAGAATCTAAGCTGTGTTGAATGTGAATGTCAGCTGCCACTGATAGGGGCAGGGAAGGAAAGAATTACTTTCAGCAAGGGAACTTTCAGGGGCTGAGAGAAAAAACAAATGGGATAAGAAGAGCCTCTTGAATTTCCATGAGACATCTTTGGAGCTCCAGCAAAAGTCAGTTAAACACCAGATTTTAATTATTTTTCAAGGAATTTGTTGCTTTTCTGCCATTAAGAAATTCAAAGCTAGTGAGCTATAACACTTTATTTATTTATTTATTTATTTATTTATTTATTTATTTATTTATTTATTTATTTTGAGACGGAGCCTCAAGCTATCCCCTGGGTAGAGTGCCATGGCATCACAGCTCATGGCAACCTCCAACTCCTGGGTTCAAGCGAGTCTCCTGCCTCTGCCTCCCAAGTATCTGGGACCACAGGTGCTGAGCCGAGCTATAACACTTTAATTGGCATGATTTTGTACACTCAGTTTTACATTTTGATATTTTTATCACATCATGAACATTATAAACCAGTGCCATTTTTTAAACTTATCACACCTGTCATTATAATGTTCCAGAGCAAAGATATACCATACTATGTTTCAACATCTCTCTCCCTTTGGTCATTTTGGTTGTTTCCAATGTCTTGTCCTTGGAAGTTGTTCTGGGTCACATTTCTGGGGAAGTATAAGCTGTGTTTATTCATTCTTGTCAGCATTGAATATTATTTTTAAAATCTGTCACCAATTTGGTAGGCCTCTCTTTAATTCACATATCTTTGAGTATTAATCAGGAAAAATAATTGTTTTGCATGTTTATTAGTCACTTATTTCAATTTCTGAAATTGTCTTTATGCTCCTTGCACATTTTTCTTTTTTTTTGTTATAAGTAATAAATTAATATTGGAAAAATAATTTAAATTTCAAATTAATATGAGCGTACAAATGTTTAGGTTACATTGTTTTCAATTCTAAGGTAAAGTTCAAGTTGCAGCTGAGCCTTTCACCTAGGGGGCATGCTGAAGCATTGCACATTTTTCTTAATAGTTAACAGAAGCTCTTTATATATTAAGGATAGTACAATATCCTTTATTAGATTTATTGTTAATATGTTGCTTTGTTCTTTGTATTTGAAGTTTTTGTAAAAGATATCTTGGTATTTTTCTAATATCATTATTTAATACATACTGACTTATTTTTGGAATACTAGTATGTTTGCATGGTTTAAGACTTGACAGGTACTAAAGAAAATAAAGCATCTCTCCCCTAGTCTTGCTCTCCTATTACTGACATGCCCTCTTCAACTGTTGCTAATTTCTTCTGTGTATAGACTTTCTTCTATGTATTACATACTTATACATAACCCTAAGTGCCCATCGACCCATGAATGGATCAATAAATTGTGGTATATGTACACCGTGGAATACTATGCAGCCATAAAGAAAGATGGAGACTTTACCTCCTTCATGGATGGAGCTGGAAAATATTCTTCTCAGCAAAGTTTCTCAAGAATGGAAGAAAAAGTATCCAATGTACTCAGCCCTATTATGAAACTAATTTATAGCTTTCATAGGAAAGCTATAATCTAATTATAGTCTAAGAATATGGGGAGGGTGGTGTGGGATGATAGGGTAGGGGGGTGGATGGGTAGAGGGAGGGTGATTGGTGGGATCACCTCTATGGTTTATCTTACAAAGGTACAAGTGAATCTTTCTAAAAGTAGAATACAAACGTCTTAACACAAAAACTAAGAAAATGACATAAAGGCTATGTTAACCAGTTTGATGAAAATATTTCAACTTGTATATGAAAACACCACACTGTACCCCATGATTGCATTAATGTACACAGCTATCATTTAATTTTTAAAAAAGTAATAAAAAAAGGAAAAATAAATGAAAATAAAAGGTATTTCCAAGAATGCATGGAATAATCAGAATGTTTTGAATATTTTGATTATTTAATATAACACTGTATATGACTTAGGGCTATTGTATGTAGCCCTAGGAGTACATAGTAAAACCAAGAGGAAATGAGTGGCAATAATAATAGCAAATTTACAATACTGGTTACCTCTCAGAGGAAGATGAAGTCTGTACTGGAGTACTGAAATAAATGCCTTGAATTCTCACCTACATTAATAATTAAATATGTGACCACTAGAATTTTACACTTAATATGTTATTACTTAGTCTGGGTGATAATTCAAAGGCATTTGCTTGGCTATTTTCCATCTTTGCCAAACATGTCATAATAATCAAAGACAGAGTCTTTAAAATCTCAATGTACCCTGCACAGCAGCACCTCAATCTAAAGGCATCTTCATATATGATTACAAAATCCCTTTCTTGGCAAATGTGCCTTTCACATGCAACCCTCTCTTATTTCCGTAAGAATTATTCACATTATCTAACCTATGAGCCTCAAGTGGTCAAATCTTTCTCTGAAGCACACAATTTAATATATCAGGATCTTTGCTAATGGCTTGTTCTCCAACTGCTAAATTAAGCTCCATATTGACCTAGCTGAGTTGGGTAGCAACTGCTGTGATAAACTCCAAATGCCTAGTTATCCCAGGAATGGTGTTAAAATGTGGATTCCAGAGTCACACCACCACCAGCTACTGTAGTGTAATAAATCTGATGGGAGTCCTTTGAGCGACTGGTGTTTCAATCACCATTGTTGTCACTTTTTAAGGTTTCTTCAGGTCAATGGCCAAAAGTTAGAGAACTACTTTAAAGAATTTGCAGTCATGCACACTTTCTGGGTGAGAAGTACAACTATTACTTTGACCTAAAATATTCAAAAGTGAACTATGTAACCAAAAGATGTGTACTGCTGTAATACATGTATTCTGAAATAAATAAATGCATTTTTAAAAATAAAAAAGTAGAATTTAAAGTAATGCTATTATAAGAAAGTACCAGAGACTAAGTGACTTACAAACAGAAATTTTTTTCTTTTTTTTTTTTTTGAGACAAAATCTCACTATATAGTCACTCTGTATAGAGTCCTATACTGTCACAGCTCACAGCAACCTCTAACTCTTGGGCTTAAGCAATTCTCTTACCTCAGCCTCCCAAGTAGTTGGGACTACCAGTGCCCTCCACAATGCTCAGCCATTTTTTTTTTGTTGTTGTTGCAGTTGTCATTGTTGTTTAGCAGGCCCCGGCTGGGTTCCAACCCACCTGCCTCAGTGTATGTGGCTGGCACCCTAACCACCAAGCTATGGGTGCTGAGCCAGAAATTTATTTTTTACACTCCTGGAAGCTGGGAAGTCCAAGATCAAGATGCTAGCATAATCAGTGCCTGGTGACTTCCCAGTTTCAGCTTCACAGACAGCCAACATTTCAATGTCATCACATGGAAAAAGGGGCAAGGATGCCTTCTCAGGCCTCTTTTATAAAGGTACTGATCTCAATGGTGAGGTCTCCACCTTTGTGATCAATCACTTTCCAAAGACTCTACCTTCTAATGTCATCAACTTAAGAGATAAGATTTCAACAACATATGAATTTTAGAGGGACGTAAACATTCAGTGCATAGCACAGTCTCATGGTAGACATGAATAATTAAGTACAATCAAATTTCACAGACATTATTTTAAAAGGATCAGAAAGAAAGAAATCCTTAAATCCATTTTTATAATATGAAGGTCTTCCCAGAAAAGGCAACACTTATTTTCAATTTCCAAACAATAGCAAAGGAACAAGAAAGTAAGAAGCATTTTAGGCAGAAGTTTTAATAAAAATTAAAAGGAGACAGGAATAAAACATCCCGAGTATTTGAAAAAGAGCAGTAAATTTTGATACTTACTGATAATGTTGGGAACTAAGAGGAATTCAGAGCTCCAATAAGAGTACTTTGAATAGATAATAGTAAGTTTGGACTTCACCATTTTCACTTTGAAATGGGGATCACATGATAGCTTATAGGGCTGATCCCAGGAAGTGGTAGTAATTGCTGGAGGCAGGCCCATCAGGAGAAGGGATGAAGTTTCAGAAAAATAATATCATCAATTATTTTCATTGCTTGAGTATAAAGGATAAGGCAGTAGGTTATATCAAGGTGAGTTTGTCTGGATACATTTATAATTTAGAAATCAAACTAGATAAGCAAGTTTGGCAGGAAAGATGATGCCTGTGGCTTTGGCTGGTTTTCTTTAAGACAGTTATTTTTTACATGTTTGTGATACTCTCTACTTGGAGATGTAAAGTAGATCTTTAGAAAAATAGGTGTGGCAATCAAAAGCAATCCAGGGACTAGAGAGACAAATTTGGATTTCATTTTTAAAACTCTAGAAAAGCGTCACAGCATTTCCGCGACTAGAGAATGGAAAAACAATAGAGCTAATTTTAGAAAAAAGAAAGAGGAAATAGAAAATTATAGTTAACAGGTAATTTATGTAAAAGTAACATGAAATAAATGCTCGAGAAATGTTAGCTTACTTTTCTCGACTCCCTCCAAAAGACCAAATTAGACAGGAGTTACTACAACTGACTTGGAATTTCAGAAGTGAGCAATGGCTAGGAAGGTCAGAGCGGACAGGAAAATTTCACCGTAGAAGAAGAATATGAGCAACCTTAGACTAATGGATAGGACCTGGCCAAGTGAATGGGAGAATCTTACACATCAGGGAAGACATTAAGTAGGAACCTGTAGATGACGGTGGACAACTCCAATAGGAAATAGCATGATGGATCCTTCCCGACCTTCCTGGCCATATATGTGCCAATTTCAAAGCAAGTGATGAAAAGCAAATTGTGTGAAAACTCCTAAATGCTCTGACATCCAAAGATGATGGTGTAGTTGGTGTGAATGGTAGGGGCGGGGCTACTTACTTACTGGGTAAGTTATTCACTGTCTGTGAGATCTTTGAAAAGTCACTGTTGGTAGAAATTTGGCTTGGAAGAAATGTAAAGAACAGTTTGGATATGAAAATGATATCTGGGATAGTAAAGAATTATAAGTACTTTGAAATAATTGAAAAAAATAATCAAACTCTTTATTTAAATCTAAGGGGAAGTATGTAGGTGTAGTGAATTGGAGAGCATGATTCATGAAAAGCAATGAGGCTTACTGAAAAAAACACAAACTCTGTTATGAGGAAAACTTATTTCCAATCCTGGCTCTGCTCCTTCCTTGCTGAATGGTCATGTCCATTTTTCCTTAAATCTCTCTGAGCTTCAAATCTTCAAGAGGCTTATTAAATTTGTTAAGTCTACTTCAAAAGAGTGAAGTGATGATTAACTGAAATATCCCTGGTAGGTAAGTTGGCTGAGACTGTTTCTACAGTGTTTTCCTGTATAGCCTTGGATAAGTCTTGGATGAGTACCCTTCTAGCACCTGGACTTCCTATCTAATTAGTAGATTCTTTTTGTCCTAGAGCGCTAATGTATTTTATCTAAGCACAGATATGAACACATGAAAAATAATATTACTCACTTCAAGTGTAGAGAGATAAATGATCATGTGACCAGGTCATATTGTAGATTGTAGGCTACTATGGTTTTTTTTTTGAACTCACAGAGCTCAGGGAGAAAGAAACATCAGTTGAGTTTTCTAGGCAACAAGAAGGAGCTGATTCTCTAGGAAATGGGGGCGCCTCACCTTAAGTTACATTTCCAATGGTGCACTGCACCTGTTCATTCAGCAAGTTGCCAAGGGCTTGCTGTGCTGGCTTGCTTTCTTCTTTTTAAATTCACATCTTTGCAGTGCTTTGAGTTGTTTAGCTTCATAACAAAAGTAACATATTACATCTTGCTTAACTAAAAATAGTGCCTAATATATCAAGTACAAATGGGTGCCAAAAGATGTGCCTTCTCAGCTAAGAACATAACTAGTTTCCAAATATTGCACACGAAGGTATAGCTTCCCTTTCATCTCTGGTCAATGTTATTATGTATTTCAATTGTATGTCATAAAATAAAATACAATTTATTAGAAAAATATAATTCTCATTGGGGAGATGTTTGGATATTTGTTCTTTTCTTAGCACAGAACAGTTTAAGAGAAAATTGGCTTTAAACCTATGGGATTCCCTGGGCAGCTGTTGCGTCTCTTCTCTCCTCCCAAGCTCAGCACAGGGCTGTATCACTGGAAATCACTAACCTTCCACAGCCTGGAAGGTGATGACACTGGTTCCAGGACAGGGTATGGAAAAGGAAGTAAGTGGGAAAATGTAGCAAATGTGATGAACAGCTGTTTTCTGTAGCGAGTTTCTGTCAGAGACCTGCAGCTGTGTCACTGAGCTTCAGTTCTTCAGATCCTACAGGGCTAAATCGGAAGAGTCACACAGTAGGAAAATACGTGGGAAAAGATTAAAGAAAGTCCAAAATCCAGGGTAACCATGTCAGGTGAATGCCCTCAGTGGGAAAATGCTTCTCATCTTTATCCCTCATGGGAGGGAAATAGATTCCCAAAAAAAATAGTTCTCTTACCAAGTGGACATTTCTTCGGGTGTGCTGCTATTGTTATATTTTTTGTTATTGTTGTTGTTGTGGGGGGGGAGGAAACAGGACCAGGGGAATTGATGGAACAAACACCAACCCTACCACTCCCTTTAATAAAATCAGCATGCTGCATGCTTACAGCTCAAAAGAGCTGCCTGTACTTCTTCAAGATGCAGAAAAGAGACAGGTCTTGGGCTGGAAAACTGAGTTTCCCAAAATAATAGGTCCTAGGAGCATCCACGGTTTAGCCTGAAAACCCAGTTACCAGTCTTCTATTTGGCTTCCAAGTAAATCATTTTCTTTGGTTTCTTAAATCATTTCTCAATGAAATATTATATTCTGGTTCCCAAACAACCACAGTGAAAGAGGCACATGGAAAGTGGGGGGAAATTCAATGGCATTGTTTCCCCCCCACGTACTCAAAAGAATATATTTTCTCTGTGGTGTATACCCTTCAAGTAACTGACATACCCAGGTGGACCGTTCTGCATCTAAGCTCCTTCCTCCACACGCTCAATGGGGGTAGCAGTCAACCTCCAAATTAAACAGCCTTCCAGCACGACTTGAAAACGCAGAAACCATCTCTTAAGAGGCTCCGTAACACACAGCTTGATGAAAACCACTTACACAGGGCAGATGACACAGAGGGGTTTACAAGGTCGGGCACTCCCTGGCGGGGCTTGAAAGAGTGGGAGGTGCTGAGGTCAGGGTTAAACTCCAAAGCGGAATGGAGCCTCTGCCGTGCCCTCGCCTTCCTCCAGCTATAGGACTCTCCAGCGCGCCTCCAAGACTGCCCTTCAATCCCGCAGAGACCAGGGCATTTCCAAAGCTCTGTCTAATCAATCCACTTAAAAGAGCTCAGAAAAGCCTGGTCACTGACCAGAATTGTCCCCCAAATTGCTGGCTTCCTTTCTTCTCCTGCAGCCTCACCAACGTTTCCCGTCCTTTCTTTTCCTATCCTTTTCCTATGGGATGCAGATTCTGTAGGCTGCTTGGGGTGCACCCAAGAAATATTTGAGTAGCAGCAGACGCGCCGCTGGAAAGCTGGAGTGGAATGTCTCAGCATTCCACCTCCCTCACGCGACCTGTCTGCTTGCAGCACAGTGACCCTTAGAAGGGCAACCTGGGATTTCAACCTCCAGGTGTGTGTGCCCTGCACAGGCCCTCCGGGAACTGGGCAGCAAGGGCCTCTGTGTATCTGCAGCCCGGGGCCAAGAGGCAGCCACGGTTGCAGCAGGCGGTTGTCACGCCGAGCTCTCCGCAGCAGCCGACCGCCTTCACCTGCCTGTTCCCATTGTGTCCGCAGCGCTGCAGGACTGAGCCTCATTCGCTGCAGCACCCGCACCAACTCCCAGCCCCAGGCGGGGGGCGGGGGCAGCCTGGGCTGGCAGGAGGGGGAGACAGAAGGAGCGAGAAGGGCCCTCGGAATGGCACAGTGCTTCATCAATAATGCAGAGGCGCCAGGACCTCCCTGCAATACGCTTTCTGGGAGAGCTTCCTGGCACGTCCCACGCGTGTGGTTTTTGCGTGTGAAAGATAAGACGCACCTTTTTCATTCATCTAATTTCTGTCTTCTTCGCTTCCTCTTTCCTTCCTTCCTTCCCTCATTTTACAGTCCCTCTGGCTTAGCTGTAAGCCGCGTCTGCTCCACATCAGCGCTACAGTTTCCAAGCAGAAAGCTGCAGGTTGGAAACTCAGGTCTCAAAAGATCCCACTGCATATTTATCACCACGAGTTCGTCAAAATTCGCCCAGCGATGTTAATTGTGAAGCCTCCACTCTCATCCATTTTGGAAAATGCTTTCAAAGTTTGGAAGCTCCATGCAGCCTGCTGGTTTCTGTGCCTCGGTCCGCATTGCCAACCAGTGTGACCAGAGACACAGATTAGGCAGCAAAGTTGCCCAGCCGCGACCCAGCAGACGGTGATGCTCACAGCATCCCGAGACGCAGTTCCCCAGAGTAAACCCCACTGGCCCAATGCGGCACAGAACCACCGCAAACAAGGATTTGCTCAACCACACACAACACACACAAATCCAGAAACTTCTTTGTTAAGCAGAAGCAGCCCACCTGGAACGGACACTCTGCGCAACTTGCAAGGAAATAAACAAACGTCGCATCCCTGCAGGGAAACTTGTTGAATCCTGCCAGAGAGTGTGGCTGCAATTTCCGATTTAGCCTGAAGGTTTTGGATTCTACCTTAAAATTCCCTGGTGCATCAGTCACAATTTCTGGACAAACTGCAGTCCTTTCTGCACCCAGTCTACCCTCCAAAAACCACGAGCGTTAAAACGAGCGTGCCCCTTTTTATAATTCCAAAGCCGGCTGTCACTTCCCTCGCAAGCACAAGAGAGACTTACCCTTTGATAAGACCGTTTTCAGATATCTAGCGGCTCCGTGGTGCAGGCGCAGCCCTCCAACTTTGCTGTACGCGGAGACCTTCCTGAGTTTAAACAGAGCCAAAGCTGTCTGAGACTTTTAAACGTAAGAGTGGGGAAATAAGGAGAGAGTGAAGTGAGGTCTCTTCTCCGTATCAGCACCCTGGAAAAATTCTATCCTTCAGTAGAGGATTCTTTCAAACCCGTTATCTGTATTACTATTAATGCGCAGAGCAGACGGCATTGCATACAAATAGGTCCAAGTGTGCGCTTCTATTGGTGGCTGCGGAGGCCCCTGGGTCCTACTGCTCTGGCACTGACTACACTGCTACACTACGCACGCAGCTTTGGAGACGCCGAGGGGAAAATGGATTTAATTGATTCGTTACCTCTGGTATTGTAATGCCTGCTGCGATGTTTAACTGAGGAAAAAAACCCTCACATTTAAACTCCAGTCATGTGATCTATCATTTCATATCTGCTTTTAATTGTCTGGGTGGGTGGCTTTCATAATACAAAGGATTTTAAAAGAACAATTTATGAGGAAAATGCACACATACTTTTGGCAAGAAAACCCTCGTTTTGCTGTTAAGCATTACTCCCAGATAAATTGGGGAAATTAAATAGAGTCAAATACTTCTGCCCTTCACATAAGTAAAATAGTACCCAATGTTGTTCTTGAAAATGCATGGCTACCCTAAATAAAATAATTGGGTTAAAATGGTAGAAGCTAAAATATGAATGAACCAATTATAAACAGTCAGATAGATTAATCAAAGGCTCCAGGAAAAAAAAAAAAGTCATCAATGATAATGGCCTGGGCATCAAATTTACTTCGCAGAAAAACAAATTCAGAAATATTTTACTTGTTAGTATTGTCGTGAAAATAAAAATCAACTATATCTATAATGTCACAATATGTCAAGCACTTACTATTAATTGCCACATTTTCTTTTCACAGTTTCTTTTAGGCAGCCCATTAGTAATGCAAATTGGCATACCAAGGAGATTTAAAGAGAGGCAGACCTGTGGTGACTAGCAATCTGAAATATTGTAACAGTGTTCAGAAACACTTTAGTACACCATCAGCAAAGGTAGCTATTTCAAAAATTTGAATATTAGTAGCAGTATATTAACATATCTCTAATGAAAGCCCTGGGGTTTAATTTTGTGGAGATAAAGAGAAATCCTCATTTCAATTAAAGTGACATAGACTTTCCACCAAGTCCTATATAAGATATCTGTTGGTATTGCAATTTAGGGAGGAATGTCATCTTATTGTGCTTAGATATAAATAGTTCTGGGAAAGTCACATTTAATTACAACATTATTATGTCTATAATCTACAGCTGGGTGCTGTTGGAAAGTGATACACTGAATAAGGTCAGCAGCAACCACCCTGCAAATTCACCAGCCGTGTGTAAACTAAAGAAATGAGAATACAAAAGGCAAAAATACAACAGAACGGAGATCTTATTTCAAATACAAGTATAGTATAGAATTTGAATTTATGTAGTGTGTGCTACAATCCTTCATTTCCATAAGTCCTTCCCCTTCCAGCCCCTACCCTTCCCCCCATCAGTAACCCTTGACAACAGAAGTGTTACTTCAAGTCCAGGTTGCCTTTGCTGCCTTCCAGACCTAACTTACAGATTGCATCCTTGTAGGAAATAGAATTAACTCTTCCATGACCGGGAGGTAAAAGAAGAGAATTTATTTTACGGGTTAGAAAGTTCACTATTCTTATATATACTTTCAAAGTTGTCACCAAACTCATATTTTTAAATACTACATCCATGACCGTCAATACAGGGTGAAAAGACGTGACCATTGGCACTACATCAGAATCAATTTGCTGCATTTCCCCATTGTTATTGTGTCTCTGAAAGAGCTTTGTGAGTGATTTTTACCCAGGGTTATTATAATCGCTCTATTTCAGGTTAAGAATTTTTCAATTTATAAGATTTAACACAAAAATATCAAGATTTGCCATATGCAGTGTAAGAGTATAAGGGAGTTCGTTATCTGGAAAAGAAGAGAAAAGCTATTATTTGGTATAGTAAGAAAAGCATAATGACCTGACCGTGCAAAGTTGAATGAAGATGATCGGCATTCGGTTCTCTTTTTAAACAAGTATATTACTGGTCTTTCAACTTCCTGCTACAAGAAGATCCAAAAAAAATAGTAATTTGCCGTCTAGCTTTAAGTTGAAAGTTCTACGTTTGATGCACATGTTCTCAGAATTAAAAGATGTATTTTATGTAGAAAGACAGATTTTATAAATTTAACTCAGCTTATCTATAGCCCTAATTAAATAGAGAAGGCAAATTGTGAGCAAATATCACAGAATATAAAAGTAAACACAAGCTGGCCTACTAACACATTTATTAGTAATTTATTGATGAAATTGTACTCTCCGCAAAAAAGGTTGATGCAAGAACATAGCAACATGAATAACTACTTAAGTTCAACTTATTAGTTGTAAATTCTGCGAATATGTTTACCTTATTTCTTTAATAGTAAGGCAAAAAAAAAAAAAAGCAGATATTGAGACCACAATTGTTTTCGTGTTTCTTAGATCTGCAGCAGTATCCTTGATCTAGTCTTTACTATGTGAAGTACTGTCGGACCCCTCATTTTGTCAGTGCCTTTTTCAAGAACTATATATGCTATGTCAGAAGCTGATTTCCATTATGCCCTTGGCTCATGATGACAATGCCTTATTGTAGCTCATGTGAACTCTACAAGTTGGGAAGCAAAACATACCTGGCTCATCCTTATATGCCATTACTATAATCAACTCACTTTCTAAATTTAGATAAACAGTCACAGCATACCATTTGGTGAGATTTAATGAACTATAATGACATTCAGTTACTATCCAAGCTATTTTAAAAATTCTGTCTTGAATAAGTTTAAAATATGTATAGGTTAAAAATTCCCAAACCATAAACATGAATCTATTCATCTGCTTTAAATAAAATATTATTCCATGTTGATCTTTGAGAGATGAAAAGGAAAATCACTAGCATTACAAATTATACATTGAAAGCAGAAATATGAAATTCAGTGTATGGTCATAGCAAAATATGATCAAATAGGAATCTTTTATATTGGCTCTGCGCCCATAGCTCAAGTGGCTAGGGTGAAAGCCACATATACTGGAGCTGGCAGGTTCAAATTCAGTCCAGGCCTGCCAAAAAACAATGACAACTATAACCAAAAAAAAAAAAAAAAAAAAAATAGCCAGGTGTTGTGGCAGGCGCCTGTAGTCCTAGCTACTTGGGAGGCGGAGGGAAGAAGATCTCAAGAGTTTGAGGTTGCTGTGAGCTGTGATACCACAGCACTCTACCCTGGGTGACAGCTTGAGAATCTGTCTAAAAAAAAATTTTTTTTTTTTTACATCTGTAAATCACTAGTAAAACAGCAACATCTGTAGTACTCACACTAACTGAGATATTATGGATCATTAATGGATATCTCCACACACTTTCTTAATCATTTAGAAAGTTGTAGGAAACCAAATGCAAATGCAAAGCTTAAAAACTAATTAAGAGGAATTGTTAATCTAGCTGAAGAAAGTACAACTCAAGCGTTAAAAACTCTATATAAGATAACAAGTTTAGGGAAAAGTATGGAACTTAAAAAAGGTGAACCAAAATGGCCACTAAGTGGAAGGGATCATACCATACCATCCTGGTACAGTGATTCTGGTAAGATGATCACCATGAATGGAAGGCTGATTACATTTAACATTCTAATAAAAATTGTCTAGCAGAGAAGGATGGAGGGGAAGATTTTACATGGCATCAAACAGTATTATAAAGCAAACTAGATGAAGTTGACAAGAAAAGTGTAGAAGTTAAACACTTGGGGAAAAGATGAGAGAAGAACAAAACAGAAGAGGGATGAGGAATGGTGCAGTCACCTATCATAGACCTTTCAGACTAGAGAAAGTGTCAATGGACAATTTTTAATTCAAATAAAATTAAAGAAGATTCTTTAATTCTTAAGAAGATTTCCACCTTGTCTCCTAAAAAATCTGGTTATAAATGCTCTAAATATTTTTATGAAAACTTACAGAAATGTAAATCTATATAAGATGTTTATGAAATTTTGAATTGATGCAAATAAACAAATGGGTTCAGTGCTGAGATTTTGTTTTTAACATGAATATTCATGATCCCCAATAAAGAAATTAAAATTTAAAAAAATATATGGATATATACAATATTATGCTGACATGAGCTCACTTATTGGGAGCTGAACAGCAATCAGTTTTCTGTGTGTTTGTTATATGAATACTAATAATGGCTTGGCTGGGCACAATGGCCCAGCCAATAATCCCAGCACTTGGGAGGATGAGGTGGGTGGATTGCCTGAGTTCACAGGTTTGATCAGTCTGAGCTCCAGTCTTTAAAAATAGCTGGGCATTGTGGCAGGCACTTGTAGTCATAGCTACTCGGGAGGCTGAAGCAAGAGAATGACTTAATCCCAGGAGTTTGAGGTTGCTGTGAGCTATGACACCACAGCACTCTACCAATGGTGACAAAGTGAGACTCTGTATTAAAAACAAACAAACAAACAAAAACAACAACAACAAAAAAAACTGATCATGGCCAGATCTGGTGGTCTGCTCTTCCAAAGACACAGCTAGTTACACTATTTAGAAGAAAATTTGTATCAACTGTATTGTAACATATTTAAAAACCTACTCAGTCTCTTTAAAAGACGTTTTTTAGGCCTTGCTTATATAGCATAATAAAACAGTAGTTATTTTAAATTATGTTTTTATTCATATTCCATACTTTTAAGGTAGCTAAATTCAATCATACACCAATGTTATTTGCTTTTCTTCCAGACTCAACTTGGCATTTATAAGCACAAATATTAAAGTTAAATCACTCATTTAGTGAATATTAAATCTACTTTTATATGGCACTATGTTGAACACATAAAATGGAAAACTGCAATAGCAATTAAGAGTAAACATTTTTATTAAAACAAAGAGAAATGATACAATACATATAGAGTCAGCTCTAAAAATGGGGGAGGAGTGGAGAAATAAAATTTACAGTAAGTAATAGTGAGTATGGTTTGTGTTCCTTGTGCTGAGAGGTTACTAACAGAATGTTCACCTACAAATAAGATTCTTCTCTCTTCTTCATTACACTTTAAATACCTTCCCCTGACATTCCTCGTAGAAAGAGACATTTTTAAAGTAGCATTTAACCATCTACCATATTCAGAGACAGAGAATCAAATTTTATTGGTTTTCAGGCTAAATATTAGCAAAACATTGGAGTCCAACAAGTCATTTTTCTTCATAAATACAACTTTTCAATTTTTCAAATGTATTTTTCAACTTTTTAAAATTTCCTATTATTTCTGTACCTTGGGAAGGTGACTAGCCTCTGGGTCTCAGATCATGGCTCTCTAGGGTGATAATGGATTCTAACTACTGAGAATGGTAGATGTGGCAATGTTTCGTAAACTCTATATTTAAAAATAATGTTAATACTAGAAAAGCACTCAGCTATGTAAGTGTGTTTAACTGTTTAACACCAGAAAAAACTTTGTAAGTTGCAGATAGGAACTTTCACATTTCACTTTCATAATTTTTTTAAGACTTTACAAGAGGACATAAAACTATACCAGTTATATATATATATGTAATTGGGGAATAAAGCAATAAATTAAAACTTTGCGATAACTGGTGCATTTCAAGAATAGTCTCCTTAAAGAATCTAAACAATGAGAGTGTAAGGCATACACACACACACACACACACACACGGCCTGGGCTTACTGAGGAGGAGTCACGTGGAGCACCCTTTTCTCTGTTTACTAATTTAGGCAGCTTTGAGATCATGAGAATGTCTCAGAAGCAGTTTATCTTGATTTTAGTAAGCAGGTGACAAGAGCTTTCATCACTTCATAGTATATAAAGTAGAGAAAACCTGACTGGATGATAGCACATGTGGGTGGACTGGCAGCTAATTAAACTAGTGGACTTCCTGCATTGATTCATCAATGTCAACCTAAAGGGGACCTGCAATGGCCTGACACGAGTTTGTGTACTTGATCCTGTGAAGTTTAGCATATTTATCAGTGAAGGGGTTTTCATGAAATGCACAACTGGGATACAGCTGAGGGGAATAGCCATGTCTTGGAACAGGAACACCAACTGAGTGTGAAGATGGAGACTCAAAATTTAAAAAAAAAAAAAAAAAAGTTGTAGTAACACGTAAAACATAACAACATGGAGCCATAGAATATTTGACAATAAAGGTCAGAGATCACTGTGAAACCACACATTAGGTTAAACTAACCACAAACTCATTACTGTCCCACTGTGCGAGGTAAGAGCAAAGGAATGTGTGCGAGATCACAATTGGAACCTGTGCTGGGTGTGACTGAGGTGGGTAGTCACACTGCTCTTTGTGATTTAAAGCATATCAGATGTCATGCCTTATATTGAAGAAAGAAAAAGGGAAAGAGAGAGAGAAAGAGCGCAAATATCATGAATATACAGGAGCATGAACCACAGATATGACCCCGGCTCAGGAAAGAGAATTAGCAAAAGAAAAATACTTAACACAAGGAAAAGATTTTAGAAAATATAAGAGCTAATTTCTAATATTTTGAGAGCTATAATTTAGAAGAGATGGTAAGATACACACAAAATTATTATTCTGGTATCTATGATTCTTGTTTTTAGGGAAAAAAAAAAAAAGCAAACAAGGTTAGGTGGTTCAAGCCTATAATCCCAGCATTTTGGAAGGCTGAGATGGAAAATTTTGCTTGAGGCCAGGAGTTTGAAAGCAGACTGGGCAACCTACTGAGACCTCCTATGTACAGAAAATTTAAAAAATTATCCATCTGTGGTGGCACACACCTGTAGTTCCAGGAAGCAGGAGGCTAAGGCAGGGGGAACACTTGAGCCCAGGAGTTCCAAGCTGCAATGAGCAACAATAGTGCCACTGCAGTCTAACCTGGGTGACAGAGAGATACCCTGTCACACACACACACACACATGCAAAAAAACCCCAATATTGTCAGGGAGTATTCATATAGTGAAAATAGTGATATTTGAACCTAAATGCCCATCACATAAATGTTCAAATATAATGATATTGGAACCTAAATGCCTTTCACATAATCTCCTCAAGAATTATGAAATCTAATTTATAATTTAACTATAGTTGCTTGTTCAGAGTAAGTTGAGTGGCTACAATTCATCTATAAGAACTTTTCAATTCCAGTCATGCACATAATTGCGCAAAAAAAAAAAAAAAAAAAAAAAAAAAAAAAGAGCCCAGAAAAGAAAAAAAGAAATGGCGAGGGCAGGAAGGTAAAGAACGCAGTACATTGCAAGTCACAATATTAATTATTTCATTCAATGAAACATGCAAAATTAGCTAAATGTGTTCTCTGGACAGAACAGTAATGATGATGGCATGAATTATCATAAAATCCTGCAAATTCTTGGCACTAAATGCTACTTCTAAGATTTATTTTAAAGAATAAGTACAAAGTATTTTTCCAAGATAAGTTCTATGTACTTTGTGGTGTGAAACAGGTTATTTATTACTTCCTAAGCAGAATAATTTCTAATTAATAGAATTTTCTGCATCTTTCTACATGCCCTTATTTTATGCATAATGGAAAGAAAATTCTCCTTTGACACTTTTGCTTAATGAATACATTCCAGAGTGAAGGATGCACAATCTACATTAAATTATGGTCAGATGGAAAAATGTGGAAGGTTACAGTATATTATGCATGATATTTTATGGCAGATATGTCCAACTAAGTGTTTTATCACATTACTCAATGAACTAAAGGTTAAAAAGCTTCACCAAAGAAGTAAACTAACTTCTCTACATTTGAACATCTAATGTCTAAGAAAATGGAAGGTGGTAGTAAGTGTGCACTCTGGGCTTCTCCTTTCAACAAGGTAACTCATCCCTGTGTGAATAGCTATGGTCCACTAAAGTTTGGCAAAAATTTTAAAACCCAGCACATGGATCACCAGATGATAGGCTGTATTCCTAACAAAGAGTATTCCGTCCACCGGGGTTTTGGTAAAAGCAACAAGTAATAAAGCCACTGATGATCCATGATGGATGTTGGAAGAGAAGGAAACATGAAGAAAATAAATGCAATTAAAAATACGTCATTGAGGTGTGATTCACATATAAGGTGTGATTCACATATAAAGTGCTGTGGTTTTGTGTCTTTATTTGTTTGTTTGTTCTGAAACAGAGTCCCACACTGTTGTCCCAGGCTAGAGTGCCCTGAGGTCAGCCTGGCTCACAGCAGCCTCAAATTCCTGGGTTTAGACAACCTCCTGCCCCAGTCTCCTAAGAAACTGGGACTAGAGGCACTCATCACAATGCCTACCAAGTTTTTCTATTTTTAATAGAGATGGCTCCTCACTCCTACTTGGGCTGATCTCCAGCTCCTGAGTTCAAACAATCCTCTGGCTTCGGCCTCCTAGAGTGCTAGGATCACAGGTATAAACCAACCTAAAAAGTGGTTCTTATTACATCCATACAACCTGATGAGTTTGGAGATAAGTAGGTATCCATGAAACCATCCTTCCGATCTGTCATAAACATATCCACCACCTTTAAAATTTCCTTCTGCTCTCTTTATTATTACCATTATTTACTGCAATACAGTAGCTCTCTATGAGTTATCCACCTAAAAAAAAACTGAAACTTTGCCCCCTTTGACTAATATGTCCCCATTCTCCTCTTCTCCCAGCCCCAGGAATGTACCGTTTTACTCTCTGCTTCTGTGAGCTGGACTATTTCAGACAGAACACTCAGGTACATTGTGTCATTTAGTGTTTGTCCTTCTCGTCTGCTTATTTCACTTACATAATGTCCTCCAGAGTCATCCTGTCACAAATGGCATGACCTTCTTGTTTTGCATACAGCCATACTACCCTGAACACCCCTGAGATCCTCTTAGAAGGTAAGCAGGTTAGTGTCACTGAATTCATGTGACACTGCCTTCTATTAGCCTCAGTACCTACTCCTGGAAAGAGTAGACATGTACTGTCACCATGACTACATCTGCATGGCATAAATAATAACCTCAACACAAAAATGACCTTAAATCACCTTATAAGTCATTTCAGATTTGAGGATAGTTGAGGTCTCTATTTAGAGTCTTTCTTGAATGGACAAAAACTACAATGGATACGCTAACTCTGGTAAAATGATGCTTCCAGATTTGTTTTTATTTCTTAAAAGTCTATTGGCTATTCAGTTTTTCTTCTGTTTCTAAATGAAGTGGAGTACTATTTTTTAAAGTTCTTCAAAGTGTGATGTTGGTGCATTGATAGGGATTGCATTAAATCTGTAGAGCACTTTGGGTAGCAGAGCCATCTTAACTGTGCAGATTCTTCTCAGCCATGAGTGGTATGCAACTTGGAGGCCGTGATGATAATGTTGTCTAATTTGAGCTTATCTTGGTATTGAATTTTTAGAACATTTACTTTTCCTGTGTAGAATGTAGAAGGAAAAAGAAATAGGAAAAAAATTCCATTGATTATAAAACACCAATAATTATAGAGCCTAATGTTTTATGTTTAGATGTAGGGAAAAAATTGTCGTAACTTTGTAGACTGAATATTGAATATTTATTTTAAAAGAATCAAAGAAACAAAAACAATGGGATAGCTGATACTAAAAGATACAATTAACCTCCACTCAAATAAGCAATTTCTGTGAAAAGCAAATTCATAAAATTATAGAATTATACACTTATTTTTGTCCCATTCAAAATCAACTGCTCAAAGGAGAAGAGAATGATAGATGCAGGATGAAAGATTAAAAACTAATCATAAAGCACCTAGAAAGTAATGGAATCCTGTACTAGAAAGCGATGAAGCTAAGATTTAAAAAAAAAATCTGACCCAAATATGACCAATGATTATTTTGTTTGCATTTTAAAATTTAAAACAGGGTGAATATTGTATACACACAATCAAATAACTCATATCCCAAAGTGTATGTATACATATATATATATATATATTTGTGAAACTATGTATGTTTGATTATTGCAAACGAGTAAAGCGAAAGTTGTAGAAAATAATTTATGAATCTCATAGAAATATAGAAATATGTTGCTTACAATGGTGGTCAAAATTCAATAATTAGCTCCATTTCAATAAAGATACTTATAAATGATTTATAAACTAGTATAAAAAATGAACATCACGTTGCTTAAAACTGCAAATTTTGAGTGCCTTGCTTTTATGAATAGATGTATGTATTTTAGAAATAATTAGAAAAAAGTATGTAAACAGAAAAAGAACTGACTTTTTGGCCATTTTTATAAGGAATAGTAGTGCAGGATTTCTTGGTGAATTTTGAGAAATAATTTTGCCGGATGTAAGTAATATTAAGCCTTTATCAACATTTCAGGTACACTGTTTTAACTCTCACATATCGAATTACACATTTACTCATTCAAGTTATGTGACATTCTAAAATGAATCATTTATCCACAAAAATAAGTTCCTACACTGAAATCCCACCATAATAAATATCTTTGTATTTATCCTATGGTTTTCCCTAGAATAAATACAATTTTATGAAGAGTTACTGAAACAGCATAGGAAGAACTAGGACAAATTACAGTTCTATCAGTTAGCATAACCCAGGAAGGATATGGTTCCTACTTCATTCCCCTTCATGTGGCATGTCCATGTACTCAATATTACTATAGATATTTTTACAAGAATATATTTTATTACATGTATGTATTCAGAAGCTGTACCAGCCATAGAAACCTTCCAAAATTTCAATATAGATTCTACTTTTTGATATTTATTCTTGCCCATATTTCTCAGCATTTTCAAGCCTCTGAAAAATGGAGACCTTTAGAGATTTGAGGAAGAGGAATTTCCTAAAAAGATAAACTTCACTATTTGTTTACCTTTTGCCATTTTTCAAGGGTTGTAGTTTCTTCCAGTCCTGTGCTGTGTCCTGGGCACCTTTCTTCCACTGGAATAGTCCAATCTTGGTTACCATCTTGCTTTTAGGAAAAGAAACTTTCTAAATCTCCATCTCCTATTAACCTACCTCAGCAAATTACTGTGCATCTGATTATCACTAGGTATAAGCACTTCTTTGACAGCTAGAACATTTCATCTGATACCATACAAAATGCAGAATCCCTTTTTCCAAGTCTTAAAAGTATGATGTTGGTACTTTAATAGGGATGGTGTTGAATCGGTAGATTGCTTTGGGAAGTATAGACATTTTAACAATGTTGATTCTTCCCAGCCATGAGCATGGTATATTATTCCATTTGTTAAAATCCTCTCTATTTCCTTCCTTAGGTTTTCATAATTTTCTCCATAGAGTTCCTTCACTTCTTTTATTAGGTATATCCCTAGATATTTCTTTTTCTTTGAAACAATGATGAAGGGAGTTATGTCCTTAATTAGTTTTTCATCCTGGATGTTATTGGCATATACAAAGGGTACTGCCTTATGGAAATTGATTTTATATCCTGAGCCATTACTGTAATTTTTGATGACTTCCAGGAGTCTTGTGGTTGAGTCTTTAGGGTTCTCTAAGCATAAGATCATATCGTCAGCAAAGAGGGAGAGTTTGACCTCCTCTGCTCCCTTTGGGTGCCCTTTATTTCCTTGTCTTGCCTAATTCTACTAACTAGAACTTCCAGCACTATGTTGAATAGTAATGGTGACAGAGGGCAACCTTGTCTGGTTCCAGTTCTAAGTGGAAAAGCTTTCAGTTTAGCTCCATTCAGTAAGATATTAGCTATGGGTTTGTCATAGATAGCTTCAATCAGTTTAAGAAATGTGCCACCTGTGCCTTTACTCTTCAGTGTTCTAATTAGAAAAGGATGCTGGATTTTATCAAATGCTTTTTCTGCGTCTATTGAGAGGATCATATGGTCTTTGTTTTTGCTTCTGTTGATATAGTGAGTAATGATTACAGACTTGCATTTATTAAACCAACCTTGCATCCCTGGGATTAAACCTACTTGATCATGATGAATGACTTTTTTTTAATAATACGCTATAGTAATGGCTGGGCGCCTGTGGCTCAATTGGCTAAGGCTCCAGCCACATACACCTAAGGTGGCGGGTTCGAATCCCCAGCCTGGGCCCGCCAAACAACAATGATGGCTGCAACCAAAAAATGGCCAGGTGTTGTGGCGGGCGTCTGTGGTCCCAGCTACTTGGGAGGCAGAGGCAGGAGACTCGCTTGAGCCCAGGAGGTTGCTATGAGCTGTGATGCCATGGCACTCTACCCAGGGTGGATAGCTTGAGGCTCTGTCTCAAAAAATAATAATAATAATAATAATAAGCTGTAATCTATTGGCTAGGATTTTGTTGAGACTTTTTGCATCTATATTCATAAGTGAAATTGGTCTGAAGTTCTCTTTTTTAATTGGGTCTTTTTCTGGTTTTGTTATCAGGGTGATGTTTGCTTCATAGAACGTGTTGGGGAGGATTCCTTTCCCCCCAAATTTTTGGAATAATTTCTGTATTATAGGAGTAAGCTCCTTTTTGAAGGTTCGATAGAATTCTGGTGTGATGCCATCTGGACCAGGGCATTTTTTTTGTTGGGAGATTTTTAATTGTTTCTCTGATCTCAGTACTTGAAATTAGCATGTTTAACAGATCTATTTCTTCCAGGCTAAGTCTAGGGAGAGGGTATTTCCAAATATTGATCCATTTCCTTCACATTGTCAAATTTCTGGCCATACAGTTTCTGGTAATATTCAGACATAATCTCTTGTATCTCTGTGGTATCAGTTGTTATTTCCCCTTTATCTTTTCTGATTGAGGTTATTCGAGATTTTACTTTTTTTTTTTCTTTTTTTGCAGTTTTTGGCCTGGGCTGGGTTTGAACCCACCACCTCCAGCATATGGGGCTGGCACCCTAGCCCTTTGAGCCACAGGAGCCACCCCTTGAGATTTTACTTTTTGATTTCTAGTTAGTCTGACCAGAGATTAAAAGACAGTATCTATCCAGGTACTCCTGTATAGCTAAGGCTGGGGGCATCAGCATAGCAGATTTTAGGCTGTACTACAGGGCCATAGTGGTCAAGACAACATGGTACTAGCACAAAAATAGAGACATAGACATTTGGATCGAATAGAAAACCAGGAAATGAAATTTACAACTTACAATCACCTAATCTTCAATAAATTAAACAAGAACATATACTGGGGGAAAGATCCTATTCAATAAATGGTGCTGGGAGAACTGGATATCCATATGCAAAAAACTGAAACTGGACTTGCACCTCTCTCCAATCACAAAAAATTGATTCAAGATGGATAAAGGACTTAAATTTAAGGCATTAAATGATAAAAATTCTCAAAAAATGCATAGGAAAAACACTGGAAGATTTGGCCTGGGGAAAGAAGACTGCCATAGAAATTGCAATAACAACCAATATAAACAAATGGGACTTAATTAAACTGAAAACCTTCTGTACAGCAAGGAGATCACAACCAAAGCAAATAGACACAACCTACACACTGGGAAAGGGTATTTGCATATTTTGAATCAGGCAAAAGTTTAATAACTAAGATCTAAAGAGAACTTAAATTAATCCATGTGAAAAAATCCAATAATCCCATATCTCAATGGGGAAGAGAGATGAACAGAACCTTCTCTCAAGAAGACAGACGAATGGCTAGCAAACATATGACAAAATGCTCATCATCCTTAATTATTAGAGAAATGCAAATCAAAACCACCCTGAGATATCATCTAACACCAGTGAGAATGGCCCACATCACAAAATTTCAGAACTGCACATTTTACACTGCTGGTGGGCCTGCAAACTAACACAACCTTTTTGGAAGAAAGTATGGAGAACTCTCAAAGAACTCAAACTAGACTTACCATTTGATCTTGCAATCCCAATACTGGGCATCTATCCAGAAAGAAAAAAAAAAATCCTTTTACCATAAGGACACTTGCACTAGACTGTTTATTGTAGCTCAATTTATAATTGCCAAAATGTAGAAACAGCCTAAATGTCCCCCAACCCAGGAACGGATTAACAAGCTGTGGTATATGTTTACCATTAAATACTATTCAGCCATTTTAAAAAATGGAAATTTTACAGCATTTGTATAACCTGGATGGAAGTGGAACACATTATTCTTAGTAAAGCATCACAAGAATGAATCCTATGTATTCAATCTTGATTTGACAACAATTAATGACAATTAATGAAATGGGGGGGTGGAGAAAGGGGAGTGCAGAGAGTGGAGTCTCAGTGTGTGACACATCTTGCACCCTCAATGAATTCCCAACAATAAAATTTTCATCTGATAAACACTTCATGCTTTTGCTTTATGTATGTGTTCAGGCCACTTTAAAAGATTTGTATTATAGCTAAAAATCATCTTCATCAGATGAAATGGACCTCTAATTCTAAGCACTAATTCTTGATAGGGTATGAAATAATAAATACTATAGCTAGGTGTGTTTTAATTTCCCTTGAATTGGTCTATGTCTGAAAGCCTATGTATATTTAGTAAGTAAGAGGGAGGTCATGGCTACAGAAAGAATTTGGCAGATAAAATCCCTCCATTCTTCGGTATGATATTCTTTTCTGGGATTTATGCGAAGATAACTCCTGGTAAAGTTAGAAATCCTAGTTGGTCTTTTAAAATAAGAATACATAATAGTTCAATGGGCACACAAGGGAGAAAAATAATCTACCTTATTAAGAAACTTATGAAAATCACATCATTGAGTTAAAAAAAATCCTTATGGAGTGCATAATTGATTATATTGTTAGTAATGGAAATCTTGGCATATATGCTAGGGAAGACAACAACAAAAAAATCATCTCTGGGAGGTGAGATTAGGAAAGGCAGAAATAAGATCCATTAAATTTCTTACCAAATTGCTCACAATACAGAGAAGAAATATAGATTTCTCAACGTGAGAAAAATGTGAACAAATGAAACTTCAGGAAGGAACAATAAAAATGATTAAGGGTCTAAATGAAATGATTAATGGACAGAGATTAAAAGACAGTATCCATTTAAGTCAGTGAAAAGACTAATGGGAAATCCAATCACTTGAAAGCATATGTAGGATACAAAAAAGGGGGAGGGGGAAATTTTAGGTTAATAAAGAGAAAATAACCAGAAATTATAGGATAAAATAGAGTATAGAAAATTTGTGAGTAACTATCATAGAAAAGGCAGCCTTGTTTGGTCTTTAAGGCTGAAGAATTATTTCCTAAGGGACATAGTAAAAAGCCCAATTGCTTGAGCCATTTATGTAGACCAGACAAAGAAGTGGGTAATGGTATAGGAAACAATTCTATATTCACAAAATTATGGACATTAGGATCTAATAGCTCCTATCCTACCAGCACAAAAAAGTCTGTAATGCGTATAATTCCTTGGCTTCCAGTTTTTATATTTTATCTTTTTAGATCAGAGCTGATATAACACTGAACAGGCACGCTGAAAATGGACTTCTTCCATATACTACTTCAATGCCTTCTGTAATCTTATCATTCTTATTTACTGTATTAGATATTTTTATAAATTAAGATACCCTTTAGCTAGAGAGATATTCAAATTCACGATGCCCAAATAAACTTTATTCTGTAATACAAAAATCATAGTTACATATTTCATTGATCTACAAACCACCCTAAAACTCAGTAAAGATTACTTTTATCTCCCCTGGTTTGACCATATTTTTAAGGTGTCTAAACATATAATAAGGATGTAATTTATCTTGAATATAGCAACTGAAAAGTTTTAACAAAATTATTTCCTTTCTATATTGTCTCATGAACCTGGTAGTCAAAAAATGATTCTGCGACATGTATTATATTTTTCAAAATTATTTTCTTAACCCCTTTGAATATTTTGGTTTATTCTATTATATTCAAACTGATTTAAGAGATGGATCCATAAATTAGATGAACATTAACCATTCACTATAAAAATTGATCATCTAGAATAATATAGTCCTTGAAAGTATTCAATAAATAATATATTTTGTCAAATAATGTGATAATATGTTTTTCATCATAAAGGTTTTTATACTATCTAGGAATATGAAAAGATTTATGTGGCATTATATATATTAATAGTATAAAACAACACTGGACTGCTAAGAACACATACACACACACACACACACCAAAAAAAAAAAAAAGGTGATATTATAGTGTTTTAAAAATATGTCTACCATATTCTCTTACTTAATCTTCACCACTACTCTCTAAAGAGACTCCAGCTTAAAGTAATTTGTCAAATGCTACTCACTCTGTGCAGAATAGCATGCTGATATGGTGTCTTTGGGTTTTATTTATCTTTTATTATGTATGTATGTATTTATTTATTTATTATTTTTTGAGATAAAGTCTCACCATGTCACCCTCTGTAGAGTACTGTGCCATCACAGCTCACAGTAACCTCAAACTCTTGGGCTAGTCCTAGCCTGCCAAGTAGCTGGCACTACAAGTACCCACTACACTGCCTGGCTATTTCTTTTTTGCAGTTGTTATTGTTGTTTAGAAGGCCCAGGCTGTGTTTGAACCCACCAGCCATGGTGTATGTGGCCGTCACTCTTTACCACTGAGCTACAGGCACTAGGCCTGTCTTTGGGCTTTAGACATTTAATGTTTACACAACATCATTTGGTCTCTCTTAGTGAAATAGGCAGTAGACTTTCTTGATTATTGCTTTTTCAGTTTTTGGCACTCTCCCTGGAGATGAAAAATGCAGTATAACTGAAGAACAACTAGACCACCTGCCAAAACCCTGGAAGCCCACTCTTGGTTCTGCTGATAACTATCAAATCTCAGGTAATTGGTTCAATCTTATGGGTCTGTTTTTTCAGCTATCACACATTTGGGAACATAAAGTTTGAGAATATCATGCACATGTAAAATCTGATTGTAAAAAGCAAATAACATGCCTTTCAAGTAATGTAAGACCAATTTTGAAATTTATTTGTCAATTTTTATACATCCAATTTGGTATTTAATCCCTTCATTCTGAAAAGATATCTCAAAAACTTAAAAATTTCATCATTTAGGCCACAAATTATTAACCTTTGTTATATAAAGCTCTTCTTAATGGATAAATAATCTGAAATTTACACAGATATTAGGCATGTCTATAAACATATTTCTAACATTTTAAACCTATTTAAAATTTCAACCTTTAAAATGAATGAGATTATTACCTTATTTATGCCCATCAAATACTAAAATCATGACTTAGTCAATGTTAATTATCCATGAAGCTTAGGGACTGATATTTTTAAAGGAAGCAGAGTGACAGAGTTAACATTCTCACTCTCCTCTGATTTTAGACCCCTACATAATTTCAAAACATGATAGTTTAAGAGAAATTTTATAACCTGGGTTTAAGAGAAATTTTATAACCTGGGATATTTCCAGAGAATAAGGAGAACCAAAATGAGACAATATATTGATAATATTATGGATACTAGGGATTTTTATAATGTAAAAATAGATTCAGATAATTTTTTTTTTTTTTTTTTAGAAACAGAGTCTCGTTTTGTCACCCTTGGTAGAGTGCTGTGAAATCACAGCTCACAGCAATCTCCAGTTCTTGAGCTTAGGTGATTCTCTAATATCTCAGCCTCTTGAGGAGCTGGGAATATAGGCATCTGCCACAATGCTCAGTTATTTTTTTGTTGTTGCAGTTTGGCCAGGGCTGGGCTTGAACACACCACCCTCAGTATATGGGGCGAGCGCCCTACCCACTGAGCCACAGGCACCACTCCAGATTCAGATAAGTTTTGATAGACAGTGAGGTGCTTTATGACTTTTCTGTGATCAATATTCTGGGGAAAATAAAGACCAGTACAATGTATATAATAAAGCAAGATCAAATGTGTTCTTCCCTACATCCTGGAGTACACAGTACAATATTATCCACTACACATGAATCCTATGTGAGTCATGTACTAATGAGAACTACCTTTTTAAAATTTTTAAACTTACCTAAGAAAACAAATCTTATGCATCCTAACATATTCATAAATTCATAAAGCTGTCCAGCCCTATTGTAGTGTCTGCAGATATAGCATCAAGCAAACTTAAAAATTTCCTTTTCTAATGGATTTATTTTCTACTGAGGTGAGACAGAAAGAAAGAAAACAAATGACAGAGTAATTACAGGCCATAGCGGATGGTATAAAAATACTCTCCTGGATAAGCAAGGAAAAAAGGCCACCGTGTTTACAGTTATCAGATACGACTCTGTGGAGGTGTCAGATGCTTAAATGACTAGCTTACATATAAAAACAGATCATCTAAAACACAATTAAAAGAAAAGTAACCCAGTCCAGGGAGGGGGAAGAGTGAATTTGGAAAGCACATTGGAAAAACAAACAAATAAACAAACAAACAAAAAACTGTAAGCACAGTAGAGAGCTGGGCTGGGTTGAAGGATATTCACAGTAGGATGAGAAAGACAGATTGGTGGAACGGTCAGATATACATCTGTTATTTCAACTGCAGAAGAAAATATGGAGGCAAGGTATGACTAAGTGATTTCTGATATCTATGCTAAAGGTAGGAAAATAATGAATATTAAAAGTTATTAAAACTTTTAAAAGTATCTCAAAAGTATTTGAATCTTTTGAGGACCATTTTTTCCTACTTCCCATACTCATTTGAGGCCGGGATGAAAGTGGAGGTATAATGCAATTGCTTTTTCTTACAGCTTTCAACGTCTTGGAAACTCATTGGTCATATAAGGTCAAGTGTGCTGGTGCATTTCTATGTAAGTTCTTCGAGATGGTTAATTGTACATGTCAACTTGGACTGAATAATGAGGTATACACATATTTGTTCTAACATTATTCTGTAATTTTTCGTGAGAGCATTTTTGGATGAGGTTCACATTTGAATAATAGACCAAGTGAAACAGAAGGCCTCTTCTGATTTAAATGATCCTCCTCCAAACAGTTGAAGGCCTGAGTAAAATGAAAAGGTTAATCCTCCCCCCAAACAGCAGAGAATTCCTCCTGCCTAATGATATTTAAGATGGGACACTGGGTATTTTACGACTTTGGACTTACCGGTAAAGTAAAACATTAGCTCTTCCTTGGTGTTGAGACTGCTGGATTTCAGAATGGAATTAAACCATCAGTTCTCTTGGTACTTAGGTCTTTAGACTGAAATTGAAATTAAACTATTGCTTCTCTTAAATTTAAAGTTTAATGACTCACACTTCAGATTTTGAAATTTTCCAGACTCCATAATCATGAAAAAAATTCCTTATAGAAATCTCTTGATCTAAGGAGAAAAATAGATATGATATTGATATGATATACATATATATATATATATTTTCTATTGGTTCTGTACTAATTAAGAAGCTGTTAAATTTAAAAAATGGAAAATAGGATAATGGAACAGATTATCTTCTTGTTCACCAGAATTTTCTCTAAAAATATTGAATTATAACAAATAATTTGTTTGTTATGTAAATATGTGAACGGCTATGATTTGTGTGGGTCTTGACCATTCATTCCTCATCCATCCATTAAGGTTTTATTGTTTCCTAATTGCCCAGAATCTTCTAAGCAAAGAGAACAAAATACATGAAATTCTTTTCATCCCTGAGCTTTATATTTTAGTGTAAGCAGTAGTCAATAGTAAGTTAAATGTTGCACTGCCTTGACAGCTACTTTCAAATCTGGTGTTAAATTCATACCCTTTTCTGCCCAACTCTTCATTTCAGGAAATGACTCGCCTTTCCTTAACCTGGAATTTCCAGGTAGGCTTCTGACTGGGAGGCACTTATGGAAGGCTGGAATCTCTGTGGGGAGGAAGATGTAAAATACTTCCCTCCCCTTTCTCCTTTGGAGATGTCAGCAGCAGCAGCTGTGTCTCCTGCCTCCTCCAAGGCTGCAGCTCCTGCTGGCAGCCCCTCAGAGAAATGCAAATTAAATGCAAATTAAAAACATAATGAGATACTATTTCACATCCAGATTGACAAAAATTTAATAATGTGACAAAACCAAATGCTGTTGGGGGTGAGAAGACATATACCCTTTGGAAGGAGAATTAGTAGAAACACTTTGGAAAACAAATTTTAGAGAAACATAGATCAACACATCCAGCTACTCCTCGGTTTCCGGGTTATACACTCCAACACTGCACTTGCACATGTGAACCAAGAGAAGGGCACAAAAATGTCTCTGACACTACTTGTTATTTTGGAGTAGAAAACCAATCACAAATCACCATCATAAACATTTAGAGAATAGATGAATGAATTTTGTTTACACAAATATAATGGGATATTTTTCAAACTATAAATGAATAATTTAGAGATTATTGAATGGACATGAATGCATTTTTAAAAAATTACTTTGAGGAATACAATCAGAGAATATACATTATGTATATATACATAAAAATAGAAATATATATGTGTATATACATGTATATAGATACCATGTATTCATGTAGAGATCAAAATTTGTGAAACTAAATATTTCTCCATATATGCATGCAGAAATGGTAAATTATTTATTTTAAATGAGAGGGCATGAATTCATACTTATTAGATACAGTGCATACTTATAACTTTGACTCAATTAGTCCAAAAAGAAAGTATGTAAACAAAACATGCAAAATTGGGTGGTTCCTGTGGCTCAAAGGAGTAGGGTGCTATCTCCGTATGCTGGAGGTGGGAGGTTCAAACCCAGTACCAGCCAAAACTGAAAAACAATAATAGTAAAACATGCCAACCCCTAATATTCCGAAATGAAAAATACATAAAATAGCATTCTAAAAAGCCAAAACTTAAGGTAATATTTTTGGAGGGGGGCTGAAGAACAAAAAAAATTTGAGGACAAAACATTGGAATCATCAAAGTGATTGATGATGTTCTTTTTTTGAAGGTGGTGGGTACATTGCTGCTCAATTTTTATTGTTCTTTTACTTTTATTTATACTTATCTAAATACTGTTTTATATTTTAAAAAATTTTCTAAAGTTAAAGTACAACTTGAAGCAAATGGATAGCTTTGTAAAATTACTATCAGTACTATAACATTATGGTTATTACTGATGTTAACATCAATATTAATAGAATTATTCTGCCTTGTACACATAATATAAGTGTGTATATTCAAAAATATAAGAAACATGTAGGCAATACACAATTCAGATACAATAAAGGGTGAAAAACCAGAGAAACCACTCTAGAAGAGAAAATACAAAATGCCATGGACATTTCTGATATGTTATTCTCATGGAGATGAGTTATCATATGCTAATCTTCATTTTCCATTTCATATTTAAATGCATACATACATGTATGTAATAATAATTGGAATGAGAACAGGTATCAAAATTATAAGTTATTTGTATGCAAGAATTAATTTTTCCCAATAGTTTCAAATCCAAATAAAACATTTTCAATGGGTTTGACTCACACAGGGAATATAGCAACAAGATGGAACCAGTTGCATCACACGTATCTATTTTTATAACCTGTTACAACCATAGACAAACTAGCTAGGCTACACTATCACTATTTCCTACTCCAAGATACATGATATAGTGACACCAGCATTGAGCAAATGTAGTAACTCAACTTTGACTTACTTGATCTTTGGCAAATACAAATTTATTTGCTATGGATGTATGCATTGTTTCTGAGAGAATAGATACTCTTCAAAAATAAGTTCTTCTTCCTCTCTGAAGATAGGACTTCCTGATTCTATGTCTATCCCCAGCTAAAGTGATTGTCATTAAGGTATGAAATTTTTCTAAGTATGTTAAAATGATGCAGTGTGGCACATGTTTTGATATTTCTGTAATGAACTCCATGTAATACATATAATCCCAACACAATTATACATAAAATTAATATCACCAAATGCATGGATAGTACTATTTCAGGCAATAGTGTAAGTATTACTTTAAACATAATAAATCGTTCTATTCTTGAAACTGTATGAGGTAAATGAGATTATCAACCTTTTGTTGTTGTTGTTGTTTTTACAGCTAATGAAATTGAGGCCCAGAATAGGTACAAAAAATTGCCATTATTTACATTGCTCATAAAAATGATTTGAACCCAGGAATGTGTTTTAAAAGTTCTCATTCTCCATTGCCAAACCATTCAGCACCAAATGTGTATAGAAATTCGGTTGCTAATCTGGGGCAAAGCTGGAACATATGCAAGGGTAAGCAGGATAAGAGATGTGATGTGGTACAACCACTGACGTTAGCTCTGTGGTAAGATTCATTATAATAGGGAGGACAGTGGGTAAGTGAAGGCAACTGATATAATAGTGAAAATCAATAGTTCAGGCCTAATTTAAGGAGAAAAAGATGCATGGACAGAAAGAGCGCTTTAGGTGAAAGAGGCTAAGCCAGGTTAGGTAAGCATCACTCAGGACCTTGGAAAGTCACCTGGGAATGCAAAGCTTCCTCCGTGCAACTCCCTGCTCAGGTCTTTTTAGCTTTATACTGGCGGGGGCGGGGGGATAGGGGAGCACTTTCTTTGTGTTCTCAGTGTTGGTCTTTTAATTTTTTTTTTCTTTTGAAAAATCTCAAACTACAAAGAAAAGTGTAAGTATGTGACAAAGATTTCCTTGTTTGTAAGACTTTTGAGAATAACAACCAAGGGTGCATAATTTTGGCTTATCCCATTATTGATAGTGTTCCCTTTGATTGGCTAGTTAGGATGTACCCTGCCAGCTTGTCAGCTCTAAAGCTTCTTGTTTGCTCTTTGCAATTACTAGAAATTTTATGGGGAGGTGATTTGAAATTATGTCAGTAATTATAGGTGCAGAAGTATATGTGTACAGACGTGTCCCCATTATTCTCTGCATACTTCCTTGCTGCTGGGTAAATAAGAATCTTATTTATTAGATAGTCTGATTTATTAGTTAGTCTGATTTACTGATGCCCCTGATCCAGGGCAGACCATCAACTTTTTCTCACAGGGTCATGGCTTCTATTATCACATAATACATGTGTAAGTATGTACATATACATATATGTGTGTGTGTGTGCATGTGTTTGTGTATGTACCTGTGTATTACGTGTGTATATTTGTACCGTGGGTGCCAAAAAATGTACACACATTTTAAAAGATCTCTTTGGAAGTAAAATTGATAATTCCCAAAAAGGGTACAAGTTGCATGTAAAATGGGTGTGTGAGCATGTCTAGGTATGCTTGGCCAGGAATGGTACCTTCAGTTCAACTTTGAAAAGTAATGTACAGATAACACCTCTTAAAAATTGTATACATTATTCTGGCACCATCTGTGTGTAAGTATGAGTGTGTGTGTGTGTAAGAGAGAGACAATGAGAGACAGAAGCCAGTCCTCTTTATGTAACAAATCTCCCCTCAGTTATTCTGCTCCCCGGCTCCAGATGCAACTCTCAACCTCCTTGCCCTCTGACCTCCTGCGCTGGGCCACAGGCCTTGTGTCTGTTTACCCTAGAATTAATAATTATTTTTTAAAGGCTAAATAATCTTATTAATTCTTTCAGAAATATTCACACTTGAAATTTCTTTTCTACTGAAAAGAGTGCCCAACGTACTGTATAAAAATTAGGGGATTTTTAAACCTATCTAGGTTTTGTTATCCTCCTGACTGTTAGGATTTTTCAGATTCTTAGAAGCACCAAACTTCCTCTTCTATGACTGTGATGTTTCAAGCTGTTGTAATTCTCCTCTTCCCAGCTGAGAGAATATGTGTCTTCTTTTAGTGGCTGCAGACGGCTGACAGGGTAAGGAAGTATTCAGGAAGGGGCTGCAATTTTCCATTTACCAGATATAACAATTCTTATGAATATAAGGTCCTCCTGGATTATTTAAAGCTACAAAGTCTTCTTCTTCTCTCTCCTTGAAATGCGTTAGTACAGATATGAAGAGTTTCATAGTCAAAATGTCAGGAAAGGAAACAGAAACATGTAAGTCTAAGTGCCTCTTCCAGCATTGAGGTATTGAATACTTAAAGGTCTTTAAAAAAAAAAATCAAAAGGATGGCAAAGAAGCAATGAAATATCAATCAGGTGGAGGTAAGGAAATGATCTATCTTAATATTCTACTCCTAGACTGTTTCTTAGAAATTCAAAAAGTCAGTGTGTTTTTTATAAAATTCTTTAAAATGTTCAGTTTGTTACGAGAGCCACATAGTAGATATAAGAGAAGGGAGTAGAAATTATTATCCAGGGTATTCATTGAGGGGCTGTGGGGGTGGTCAGTCCATGAACATGCAACATTTCCTTAAAAGAAATGGCAGAGGTTATAGTCTATTTTTGTATTTCCAAAACCTGGTTTGACTGACACATATTAGTCACTCAAATGAGTGTCTTAAACAAATGTCCATTACAGGCATGGTATCAGTAAGCGGGAGCTCTGATAGTTTTGCAATGATTCAATTAATCAACACATGTATCACAGTGAATATGAAATGTTTTTAGTCATAAAATTCAGTGGCATAATTCAAAATGACCATGGTCCTTGTTCTAGAAGCCCTGCAAAATACTAATTAAGGATGCTACAGTGTGGTGGGCTCCCAACCTCTAGACTGTGTGTGTGAGACCACCAGCCACTTACCACACATCCTTCAAGATGCATTAGCCCAAGCAGCATAGAACATTAAAACGCTCATATCTTGCATACATCTCAGTAGTTGGAAAGAAGGATGGTATAGCATTTCCTCAAAAATGGTTCAACTTGTACATAAGCCAAGGCCTATATCCTTTAGACATACATGCTATTCTTCTGGAGCTAAGGCATATTATGATACTAATAATTTTTATATAAAACTACTCATAGATAAATTGCTATAGTTCAAATGGTATACACTGTAAAATAAAATCAGTTTTTCCCGTTATATATCACTTGATCATGCCCTAATTCCCATATTGTCTAGTCTTGGTCTCCCGAAGTATCAAAAGATGTTTCTATGTGGTAAAATACAGTTTCTAATGATGAGGCTATATCTGGATATCTTATTTTCAAGTGACTTTAAGTTTCTAAATAACTCTGGTTATCAGAGGTACTGCACAAAAATGAAACATTCCGCGATTGTATCTTACTATGTTCTACATAAAAGTCTTGTTTTAGGAATTCCATGCTGGTATGGTTCAGAGTATTTTTTTTCAGCATTTATGATCAGAGGAGAAAGTTTAAAAGAGTGCATTTTGATTAAATCTTGTTTTGATTGAAGATAAATATTTTCTCCTTTACTTGATAAGCAAGCAAATATAACAGTAATATTCTATTATACCTATTTTGAAGTTTTCTGTTGAGATTCTTTCTAATAAATTATGCAGAGTATTTATTTAATGTATGTACAATTTTTGAACCTAAAAACTCAGCTTGAACAATTGTGTTAGGTGATTACCTTTAGGTAAGCTTTTTATTCATTCATTCATCCATTTATCCATGCATTTATTCAGCAATAATTTGTTATTAGCCCTTGAAATTTTTCTAGTTTCTATTCAACTTCTAGTGTAGACTGTCTAGAAACATTGGGAAAATTTAAGAAATTATATATATTTTAAAGACCATGGGTTTTAGTTCAAACATTTCATTAAGTAAAAATGAAGAGTTGTGAAAAAGAAATAGCAGCTTTATTACCATCAATCTCCTAAGCTGTCTTGGGTCCAGTACCATGGCTCCCCAGGGAGAGAATTTTGGCCTGTGGCTCTGTTGAGTTACCAGAAACTCTGATTATGGATGTGAGGCTATCATTTTTTTCCTAACAGCTAACTTTAAATCCCAGAAGATTAATTGGAACTAGAATGAAAAATATAATTCACAAAACTTAAAGGGGGTTTTAAGAATTACCTATGATCAAAAAAATTACTATTAAGCTTCATTTTTTAGAGTTCAGGAGATCTTCAAATCTGCCTTCCTACGCCAGTTCTTCCTGTTTTTTATTTGCATACTTTTTTTACATGAAAAGATCCTTATAAAGAAAATAAGGACTGAAAGAGGAAAGAAAATATCAAATGGTAAAATTAATATTCCATGCAAAATTATAAATGCAAAGAAAATTCTCAGAAGTGTTCAGCAGGACATGATAGCACTTGCCTGTAGTTTCAGCTGCACAAGAGGCTGGGAAATGAGGATCGCCAGAGTACAGCAGTTGGGGCTGAAGTGAGCTATGATGACACCACTGCAAATACAGCAAGACTCAAAACGATATTAAGTGACTAACAAAAAAACCTGTCTTCCATTAAAAATCTTGGAATATTTTTCTGGGAGAACTTAGGAGATACAATGAGACTACTCCATTCCTATCAGAATTCTACAATGTCTAAAAGAGAGACATTTGTTATCCTACCACTAACTAATTAAGTCTGCCTGTTCAAACTGTGGTATATCCCTGTGGGTGATAAATGTTTACACCACAATTATTCAATGACTTACTTTAAGACCTCCTATCAAACCAAATGAGATGGAATTAACTGTCAAATGCTTCCAAAGAGCAGGTTCGTGTAAATGGCACATTAGCTTTGCTCTGGGAAGATCACATTTGCGTCAGTAATTTTGAATATTAATGTATTCTCAATATCAATAAGTGCACCAGTGTGGTCAGGTGAGACAAATAAAACAAACATGATGCTTAATGAAGCTGCATTGGAGTTGCTATAGTCCTCCTGCCTCACACTTCTGGTTTTTCTTTCTGCACCATTCATGATAAATTTTTAGTTTTCTCTCTTATGTCCATGATCCTAGGTTTCTTACTAATTGTCTACTTTCATCTTTGCCCCCACTCTCAATTATCTCACTAACCCAAATATCTCTGGTTATTTTGTTTGACCTTCTGACTTTCTTCTATGCCCTCCTTTGTCAAGGCCCTGGATCCCTTTGACTTGACTTAGGAGGCTGTCTACATAATCCACAGATCACTGTAATAGGATTAATGGTTTAGCCATAAAGGAGATGGACATGTTTATTTTACAGATTAATAATGAACACGTAATGAGTGAGTCTATGTCATCCACACTAAAAATGGTGATCAAGGCTAAAATTAAAGGCCTATAATTAAAAGTTATTATTTTCACACTACCTATGGACTATATAAACTATTACCAAAATGAGCAATCATTATACTCATCATAGTTACGAATAAAATTAAGAAAGCAAACTATAAGAGAAAACAATAGCTCTGAACTAACCAATAAATTTTTCATGGAATTTCAAAGTGGAGATTAGGGTTGATGGCATGAAATGTCAATGACTTTTCATGAAATAGATGTACATTTATCAAAAATCCCAAATAACCATTCATTTTCAGATGATGCACAGCTTTTCTTAAAAAAGAATCACTCCTAACAGGGCAAAAAAGATTTTAGTCCTTAACATTTATTTTAGGTGTTATATAATTTAGTGCTGAAATGTTTTAATGCTTTAGCTATTTAAAAAAAAAAAACTACAATTGTTCTATAATTACGAAACATTTTCTTTGCCTCTACAACCACAGCCGATATTTTCTAGGAAATCTAAAGGACATACACTCTTTTGGATTTCTTCCAAAGCAGTACATTAAATGACCTCAGTTGTGCTGAGAATTTCAATTTGAACCTCTGAGCTTAGATGTGAATTCAAGTTTGAGGTTTTTGCAGGATTTCTACAGAGGCAAGATGTGTAGTAATATAAAATAAATAGAAAAATAAATCTCTAAAATGACATGTTTCAGGAGAAGGAAATATACACATAATAAATTCAAAAATTTCTCATATTCTATAAGAAGAGGATAATATAACATCAATATTACATACAATTCATTTATGATTACTTCTAACTATAGCATTCCCTTTAATTATATAAACTTGTAACGAAATGTAGAATTGATATTTTTGTTGCTGTTTCATCCTATCCTAGTGCTAGTAATTCCGTTGTAATGTGGAAAATTACTTTAGCTGATAAAGAAAAACAAATTCTGTCAATAAAGTTCTTTTTCTAATTATAATTATCTTACTTCGTACATATTACTAAAATACTACCCACATGGATGCCTTGCAGTTTTCCAGCAAACATTAGAGAAATTAATTAAAATAATATTTTATGGAGCTTATTCATTATTATAGCTGAAAAATTTTAGAATCCTTATATCCGTTTAAATTTCAGTAATGAATGCAATGAGAAGATGATATAACTCCATGGGAGGAAAGTGACTCAGCCTTTGCTATACCGACTAATGGTGCAACAAACCATCTTAGAAAGTACCCAAATCAATAGCTTTGAGGAGTCAGTATAACAAAGTCTTAAACTCTTCATAACTACCTGGTGAAAAAATGAAGTAATGATTTTGAAAATGACTTTCATAATATGAACAGAATTAATCAGTAACCTCATGCAACTATTTAATTTGCCAAAACAAACAAAATGGAATGAGTAGAATGAACCTCTTTTCATACTTTGGGGTATACAAGAGAGATGTAAACACTTCTTGAAATGCTCATAATCTTACTAGAAAACAATGCATTAGATTGGGATGAAAAAGCACTTTATTATTATATGTTAAATGTATAGATTGTGCATTGATGATAGTTTTTACTGGGGGCTTTGCCTTCTGTAATTATTATGACACCATGATGCTGTGTTTTCTCAGCCCTGACTACATCCATGGAAACTGCATCATAGCTCATTAATAATCCCATGTTGATCATAGAAGTTGGAACTCATATGCAGAGATTACAGTACCCAAGCTTTCATCACTGTGCTTTAAAGGTAAGAGAAGTGACATAAGTACATGGTAGACAGGTAGGGAAATATTTTCTGTTGTGAGTAGCTTAGGTCCCAAAGAAGAGTTTGTGTTTGGAAAATATTTATAAGCCTGAAAAATGTTTAGCAAAGACAAAATTGTCAAAGGACTTGGAAAAATTGGTGACAGAGATGAGTCTAGACTGAGTAGGATAAATTGGGTCAGAATTGTATTGATTTGCAAGGCAGTAACAAATTATAGATTTTACACTTTAGGAGGTGAGAAGATATTGACTATTTGGATGATTCATATAAATTATTTACAAACATCTCTTGCAAAAACCCTGCAGTCAATGTTTAAAAAGGAATCTGGAATAAATTATTGAAATACAACATATAAGGTACAATCATAAAATAAATGTGCCTACCTAAACCAGTGGAGGCAAGGCAAGGTCTCTAAAAAAAATTGACATTTGAGTTTTGTCCTGAAAGGTAAAAATAATGTTTTTGAAAGATTCTTCTGATAATAATGGGCAAAATGAGAAAAATAGGAAGAATAACAGAAAGTAGAAGGAAGAATAGACTAGAATAAAATAGACGGAAGTGATGTTGGTTAAAAAATATGAGAGACATTACCGTAAAATAGATACCGTGGAGCATAGGAATTATCAGATGCCGATTTATTTTAAGTATGATGGATTATTGGTCCACACAGAGAATTAGCTCCAAAGGATTATAGTTCTATATTCATACTATACATACATAAGATGAGCCTGAGACAGCTAATTTATTTGTGCTAAACAAGCTGCTAAGAAGACCAGGGTAATGGGGTTACTCTCTCTGTTACATGAACTTGGAATATAGGCCAATCAGAAACCTGACAAACTCTTCACAAAATGACAAACACAGATCATTAAAGTATCTCTATGAATTGTACGACTATGAAAGTCAACACTGAAGTAAAATCTTCAAAATCATTTATTCAATTAACAATGTTCCAAGAATATCATCACAGATTGTAATGCAGTAATGGCAAAAGAATATACCAAGTACTTTGTTAGAATAAAATATTGTCTGAGCTTTCCACATAGTGGTGAATATTAGTTCATGTGTACAAATGCTTGTACTTATCCATGTATATAGTATGTTTCACAGTATTACCTATGTAATTTAGCCTCTTTCACGGGCTTTGCCTGATAATAGCAATGATAAAAATAACAGTAATAAAAATAGTACTATGCCTTAATAATTTTAGAATTAGATAAGTATTGGAATTATATAATTTTATTTTTATATCTTATAAACTAGGAATTTTGTATAAACCTATATTACAGATTAGTAAATTAAGATTCTTTAACAGCTAGTAAGTCTCTGAGCTAGAATTCAAAACTGGATAAGACCAAAAAGCCCTTTAAATAAATTTTCCTTCATTTATACTTCCTCCTGTATAAATCTTGCTTTTAACTCACACAGATCTTTTTTTAGTGTTTTTCTATGTAGCAGCTTAATGTGTTTTTAGCAATTGCAAAATGTCAAAAAGTAGACAGTGAAAACATACAGAAATAAGACCATGTAAATAAATCTCAAGCTACTACCCTACTAGTTCCTAGGGTCCCCTAGTGTTACCCCTGAAATATAAATTTTAAATTATGAATCTAAATGCCTGAAGTGAAAAAAGGGCAACTATTTATCTTCAAACCTAGTCGAGAGAATTAGACCCCAGCATCTTGACTTGTGGTCTACTCTGTCACAGACTCAGCCTCCCTGTTCTTTTCTCTGGCCTTTGACGCTGGGTCTAGCTCTTGAGGTCACAGGTTGCACAGAAGGTTAAGTGAAGCCATACGTACGCTTCAACACTTTGTCCTGCACCTTCACTCTGCTGTTATCAAAGCTTGCTTCAATAATTCCCCACTGCAGGTACTTTTTCTCTATGTAAGATCTTTAAGAATCATGCCAAGGTGGGGTGGTGCCTGTGGCTGAAAGGAGTAGGGCACCAGTCCCATATACCAGAGGTGGGAGTTCAAACCCGGCCCCGGCCAAAAACTGCCAAAAAACACAATCATGCCAAGGTGGACACAGAGTCCTGGGAAAAGAGAATATTTTTCTTTTGGTTAAGCTGGGTATATTCTAAGTTCCAATGTATGTTGAAAGATTCTATAATTTTAAGAGAGTTAGTAATGGTGACCCAATAGAATTGATGTTCAGGGAATTCAAAGGATGCAGAATTGCTCTCTGGAATTTCTCTTACCTAAGCATCTTGTTTTCTGCAGAATTGATCTTGCCTTCTGAAATTTTTGTCAACGACTTCAAATGCCTATTATTTATTCATTTAAGCAAGTGATAAGCATCTAATATGCATATATATTAAGTCCAGTACTAGAGCATACAGGGTGAAAAAATAATCTCAACAAAACAAAACAAAACAAACTACAAAGGAATTCACTTCCTTAAGAATTCAGGGGATATTTACCGTCTTTGTGTGTTCAGGTCCAATAGTCTAGTAAGACAGTGGGGAAAACAGACTGAAATGATAGGATATGTTTTCATCAACATTTCCTTCCCAGATAGCACAGCTTCTGATGACAGGCAGGACATCAAGGGGAATAGTACTGGAGTAATGTGGGTGGATGGCTGGTGACCAAAGTCTCCATTTCCATCATCAAATAAAATTTGTCTGCAATGCTCAGGAGCAATTTTTCAGGAGACACAATTTGACCTATAACTTATCCAAGCATAAATAATAATACATCAAGGAAGTACTTCATCAATAGTCCTCTGCTGAAAGGAGTCCTATGATTTAGTTTTTCAGACAGCGCTTTTAGAGATCATAATTTTCCCGAATTTTCCAGCAGTGCTCAGAGAATTAAGACTAATTTTAACTCCCTTCTAAAGGTATTGCTTTAAATGGGCTTCTGGCTAGCTACCAGAAAAAAGTTTATTGATTCAATTTGCTGACTAATTGATAACAAAGAGACGTTAGCATCATCTGCCTGATCAGAATGCTTATTTGTCCTGGCACCAGTGGACATTTTCTTCAGCATGGAACAAATTTTGAACCGAGGAAATGGAAAATGGTGTGTTTTTTCTTCTCATGGTTTCTATTCAGGTGAAATCTGGCTATCATTTTTTAAAAAGTGCAAGTTTGAAAGGAAAAACTAAGTTGTAAAGTGGCTAGTTGCTGGGTTAAGAGATGAGATCTTTCATTAGCTTTTTGTAGCTCGTGTCTGGAGGGTAGGCAGAACAGAAGAGTCTATAATGTCTTCATTTTGGTATATGCTACTAACCCTAATATTAGTATTAATTGCCAACCTATTGTTCATTACCTACCTCCATGAGGTTACTCCTAAAGGCAGCAGAAAGGGTATTTCAAAAATGGGAGGTTTCTAGGAAAATTACTGTGGTTCCGAAACACAACATGCTATGAAATGGTAACGGCAATGTACGGGTTGTCACACCAAGGGCAGAGGCAGGGCAACAACAGTGAGTTATGTTCCCCCTACTCTCCCCTGTGTGATGCTTCTCCTCCTAAATACTAATAATGGGCTGTTATCTGTATCCTGCCATGTTCTAGACACTGTAATATGTATTTGAATTATGCATTTTTTTCATTTAATATTCCCCACACATGGTTGAGGCAAATGTTAAAAGTTTCATTTTATCAAATGTGGAACAAAGCCCTAGATAGATAAAATAATTAGCCACATTTAACCAGTTAGAACGGGAACGAATTAGGCTGAATTTGGGCATGTCTGTCTCCAAAGTCTGTGTCTTTTCCATTTTGTTGTACCTTTTCAAATTTGCAGAGGACAGCATAAGAGCACGTTGACTAATGTAATTATTTCCTTTCTTTGTGATCATTATAATAACTATACAAATGCTACATATCTAGCCCTATCTCCTTCTTGAAAGGATAGTTTATCCCATGGTATAAACCGTGCCAACAAAGGATAAATGTCTTGTATTTATGTCAAAAACTGAGCAGTGTTTGTGAAACAAAACTGGAGCCCAAAAAGTATGGGTTTATGATTTGAATGATAAAATTAAAATGTACCTGAGTACACATAGGTGTCTTTCCATTGTCTTTTTAAAATTACTTATCCCTGGAGAGGACTACCAAGTTGACTTTATAGTAAGAAGGCAAAATGTTATCACAGTTACTGTATTTTGATAGTAAGTTACAGCTATAGCAGAGAACATCTCTTAAAAGCTACTGTATTTGTGATAGTGACAGATTAAGCATCTTTAGATAATAATCTCCTAAAGTGCCCTCTGCATTACTCAGCACCTTACCTGATGTTTGATTCTAATCATTCCCTGAGAACCCCAGGATGTTTGGATTCTTCGGAAGGACCAGCAAATGTGGCACCAATCCCAGGCCGTCTTTCATTTTCTGGCCAAGCTTGGCTTAGGCACAATCATTTGGCCTCTTATTCTTCAGTTCTCCTGTTACTCTAATAGGATTGGTATGAGAATTAAACAAACTAGTGCATAAAAGTGCTATCTCATGTATAAAGAGTTCTTAAATGCCCGTATTTCAGCCTAAATTACAATTTCTTTTTAATGATATTTAAAGGATTGTAATTCTTGTTATTAAATTGCTTTACTGTTAAGACACATGCTTTCAAATAGGATGAGATTTATTAAACAATATCCTAAAAGATAAAACATGGTACATTGCTACAAAGCTAGATCCTTAATTATTCTCTAGAAACTGATAAGTATTTCAGCTAGTTCTATCTTCTTTTCTTGTGTGATTGTTTTTCAATCTGATTTTGCCTGAATAACCACAAGAAACCCCATGTTAAACAGTGACTCATATACACTTTGCAATAATAGCTATATTAACTGAATTTTAATGCCATTTTACCTCCCCGTTGCTCTCCACAGGTCCCTCAGGTTTAATAAAGCTGAAAACATTTTATTTTATTGTCTCAAACTATTGATTATCTGTTTAATGTAATGCTGAGAACTCAGTGATATATTGCCTTTGCCACACTGATTAAACGAATTATCTTAAAGAAATAAGCGGTCTGTTTTAAATCAAAGAGCCCTAACACAGAACAAAATTGTTTCTTTCATACATTACTGGGGGCTCCGTTAGAAAGCACACAAACTTGTTTCTCAGTCTTGCAGGGAAAATAAATTTGATTGTTCCAGAGCTGACTTCAGTATTCCCAGGAGCATTGGGTGACAATTTAGATTTCTACCTCTTTGTTTTATTGCCAATGGTAGCTTCTATAAAAAATAAAATAAATAACAGACTCACTAACTTCAGAGAAAGGGAAACAAAAGTTAAAAAAGTACGAAAGTCAGAAAACAGCCTTTGCATCTTGATCTCAATAAAAAAAACTATTACATAGAAAATGGAACCTCTCTCTGACTATGAGCAAGAAAAATATTGGTTATCATTTAAACCAATCCTAAAATGACCTAATAACAGTCTAAGAATACGGAGGGGGGGAGAAAGGAGGGGGGAGGATTGGAGGGATCACTTCTGTGGTTTATCTTACTAGGGTATAAGTGAATCTTTCTAAGAGTAGAATATGAACGTTTTAACACAATAGCTAAGAAAATGACATGAAGGCTATCTTAACCAGTTTGATGGAAGTGTTTAGGATTGTGTGTGAAAACTCCACATTGTACCCCAGAAGTGCATTAATGAACATAGTTACCATTCAATAAAAAAAAAATAAGGAAGCAGATGTGGCTGAAGTATTTAATGTAAAGAAGATGTGTATGAGTTGGGAGTGTATTGCTTAGACATGTATTTGCTAATGGACTTGATTCTCTTGTAGGGATTCTCAACACTATTCCTTATCGTAGGAAAAATATGTGTCCTGTATAGGAAAAAGCTCATTCTCTCTCACTGTAGGATCTAAGCAAAGCATAAAAATTGGATTGTTCTCTTAAATATGACTAACATGACTGACTTCACTGATTGTCTTAAGAAAGAGCATTTGTACTAAACCATCCCATTACATTTTAAATCCAGAGCTGGAAAAAGGAACTTGCTTCTCTGCGCAAGGAAATCTGAGCTCAGGGGTTCCAGAGATTAGCAATTCTAGCCTTTCAGGAGAAGCCATTCTGCAGTGGGAGAGGACAAATCAAAATACAAGAGATGACAACATGATGGGCAGAGTGAAAGTCTGACAAAATTTAAATTCTTGTCTATCTCTATCTCACTGAGTCCCTCTCTGATGGTATGCAAGGAAAATATTATTTTTTTGCTTAGCTAGTTCAAACTTAGGTTTTGTAACTTCCAACAAAAGATTACTGGTTTGTCTCCACAGGGACAAAGTTAGACTGTACAATACAACATGAGAAATAGAATCTTGCAATACTTCATTTTGAAAGCAATATTGGAAAATACTGTGAGCATGTTTTTATTGTAACTCTTGCTATAGGAAAATGCTTCAGCTGATTCCTTGTGTCTGCAAACCAGACTTATAGGTATATTATATATTTTGCTATTATGGAAGCTGAAAAATCAGTATCACCATGATAAAGTACATTTATAAACTTAGTATTCTATATGTATAGAATAAGCCAGTCTCTGTTTCCCCATCAGACCACTGATGCTGAGATTGACCATTGACCATTTACCTCATTTTTTTTTTTTTGCGCTTTTCACCGGGGCTGGGCTTGAACTCACCACCTCTGGCACCCTACTCCTTGAGCCACAGGTGCCACTCGATTTACATGATTTGATTTAAAGTTACAAACTCAATAAATACTTTATTAGAAAAGCAAGACGGGCTGGGCGCGGTGGCTCACACCTGTAATCCTAGCACTCTGGGAAGCTCAGGCAGGTAGAATGCCTGAGGTCCCAAGTTGGAGACCAGCCTGAGCCAGAGCAAAACCTCATCTCTAAGTAGTCCCAGCTACTTGGGAGGCTGTGGCAAGAGAACCGCTTAAGCCCAAGAGCTTGAGGTTGATCTGAGTTGTGCTGTCATCTCACTCTACTGAGGGTGACAAAGTGAGACTCTGTTTCAAAATATATCTATAAAATACTGCACAGAATTATTTTATTTTAATTACTCAAGTAGTGTTACTATTTTCTCTTTCTTGCTTGTCTTTAGTAAAAACACCATGTAGATTAGTGGTATTAAAAAGAGTTGCATAATCTTATCTCATAGGGCAAGTAATATACTTACAGTTATGCTTTTTTTAAGATTTCCAGTATGAGTTAAAATCAGCTTCCCCACTGTAGTCTGTATGGTAAACATTCATGTGTATTTTATGAATAGGATTTATTTTAAGGAAAGAGTGTGAGCTCCAGAATGGTGAGAATTGAGACGAGACTGGTGGCCTGATTTATTCATTCACTTTCAGCACAACGCAATATATTATATTTTTCTAATAATGTTTTAATTTTGATGATAAATTATATTGCCTAATATTGAGTAACTTAAAACTAAAAAATAGACATTTAACTTTAAAAATTCCTGCATAGAAAAGGCAGGTTGATACCAATCATGAAAGTACAGGCAAACAAGGGTGAAGTTGGTCCTTTTACTCCCATAACTGTCACTCTTCAGCCACATTAAAAGACAAACATGAAAATCTTTTTAAATCAAATCTACGAAAAAAAACTTGTGCAATGTAAAATTTTAAAAATAATTCAAAACAGAAAATTATATGCCTTATGGCAAATGCTAGATCTCATTTTCATGCTGTTACTGGTAAGTAGCTATTATGCCCAGCAAGATATTTTTAAACTATGGCTTATAATATTTTAATTCCGTCATTTAAAAATGTAGGTTTGTATATATTTTATGTAGCATAACATAAACAATATATTTGTAGAGTTATATGTTTCTCAAATTTATATATAAATATATGTATTTGTGCATGTTCAATAATCTTCATTAATGAAGTATACAGTTGTGAAGGGTTATATTGGAAGTCACTGAGATACCCTCAGTAATATGCATAAAATTAATCTCATTTCATTAAAATAGCTGGATATACATTTAAATCTATTCCCTTTCTTGTAACTGAAAAAAGATAATTAATGAGCAAAAGATGTATACAACAAAATTCAAGAGCAGCTATCTATATTAATGGCTCTTATCTAGGAATTTACAATAGCTCTACTTTCGGAAACCATTTTAATGTATTGATGTCAGAGATTTTGATCTTAGGATGTGCCCCCAAAAATGTGGTTTCAATAAACTCACCTGATATTTCAAATCAATAATTCTTTGTTAATAACATTATAAAATATTTATTGAGACATTCTTATATATTTTTGTACAAAACATGTCTCTCTTTCTTCATTGATGGGGTAACTGCTAAAATTGAATTAGACTTTAAAAAGAGAAAGGTAAGGCACGAATAAATAAATAATGATGTATGAAGCATTTCCCTCTCTCTCTCTCTCTCTCTGCAATTCTTAGACTATAACAAGTCCTCTGTTGTATTCATTATTTCATATCTTTTCTTTGTAACTTGCTTTTTCTCTCTTTTAATAAAACCTTTTGATGATCAGAAGTCTTAAAACTGATGTAGCCCACATTATCAATGTTTTATGATTACTGTTTTTGTGTCCTCTGAAAATCTCCACCTAATGCACAATGAAGAGGTTCTAAAAACTTTATTCTTCAAGCTTTTCATTTAGATCTACAATTCATCTGAAATTGATAGTTGTGTGTGATATAAGGCAAGTGCCAATGTATAATTGATGATTAGCTTTTCAAAAGTAATGGGAAAGTTATGGAAAAGATAATGCTAATGGTTACTAAATCCACATAGGTGCTAGACAACAGATGCTCAAAGCTGTCTAAATGAACATTGATGTATTTAATTAATTATGTTCAATTTAGTTTTCAGAAATTCTATGATTATACAACTGGAATATTATGTAAATAACAAACATCAGCTGATGAGGTGGACATAATAATTATATTAATAACAATATATCAATAAGTGATAAATACCAGAAATAATATTTTCATACATAAATTTCAATAAGACATGTTCAGTATTTGACAAAACAGAAAATTACAATAACTACAAGATGATACAGAAGGTCTCTTTCTTATTTACCTGGACATATATTTTCAGAATCATAGAGCCCTCATTAGTGTTAAGCCTGTTACTTTTTAGGTTGTCATGTTCTCCCTCTTGCCTCACCTTTCTCTTCTTAAAGTCTAATTCAATTTTAGTAGTTACCCCATCAATTATTTAGTATTTTTTTCATGGCCACCTATTTTTCCCAACTCTTTATTTATCCATCCTTGTCTTCTCCCCTCTTTTATATTCTCTCTTTTTATGTTCAACCAATATTGTAGCCACACAGTGATTACAGGTTGTGTGATGAACTGTCATGGTGAAAACTTTCAAGTAATCTAAATACTTATTAGAATGGAGGATTATCTTAGTTTTCTTATTCTAGTGACCCCTTAAAGATGACCTATTTATTGTATAAACTCCAGATATATGCTTCTCTAGAATCTCTTATTTGGGATATTTGTGAAAGTAACATTTGGTCAGGGGTCATTATACCTGGTTGCTAAAATAGAGAAGCCTTTTAAGCATTGCTGTAGTGGGTAATCCATTCAGTTACTTAAAAATAAAATTCTAATACCTAATTCTCAATTAGAATGATTACTAATTTCATTTCCCCAACTATGTTCTATAATAGTATTGTCCTAAAGAGTATGAATGACATTTTATTGAAAAAGAGTTTAAGAAATTATCATTAAATTGGTGGTTTCCATTCCTAGGCCTCTTCAGTTTTTCATTATACAGTTGAATCTCCTCACATTGCCCAGCTCCTTAAGTTGACCTATTTTTTGTAGACCACACATGCACCACATGTATGTATCAGTATAGCGCTTCCTCATGTTGACCAGTTTGTTACAATCCCTTGGGTGGTTAACTTATAGAGCTTCTACTATATCAATATCTAAATTTATTCAATAAGAATTTCTGTTATCACATAGTAGTACTCAATAATATATATTAGTATGCTGATATTCTTCAGGACACAGTTTGAAACATAAAACGATTTTGTCTTTATAAATTAATTTGTAGTAGTATCTGAAAGTTGTATGGAATCAAAGAAATATTATCTCCAAGTCTATGCAGATCAAAAATTACTACTGTTTTAAAATTTGACACAAGCAATTGAGAAGCTTTGATTGCTGCCAACTGTACTTGTTATACTCTGCCAGAGAAACTAGAGCCTTAACAACAAATCTAACACATTTGAAAAACATTTTTAACTTAATTCTTAGTTAATTATTTTAGAGAAAAGATCTCTTTCTGTTGCCCAAGCTAGGCTTGAATTCCTAGCCTTAAGCAAACCCCCAGCCTCAGCCTCCCAAAATAATGAGATTCCAGGCATGAACCGCTGTATCCAGCTAAAATGTATTTTAAGAAGAACAAGAAATGGGTCTTGGTTCCACGAAGCTTATCCATTAAACCTATAAATCTTTTTTTGTTGATTAATTTGAGCTTTATGTAGGTTCTAGTTATCAACCCTTTGTCAGATTCATACCCTGCAAATATCTTTTCCCACTCTGAAGGTACAGAGTTGGAACATATCCTTCTTAGTGAAGTATCACAAGAACTGTGAAGCAAGAATCCAAGGTGCTCAATTCTAATATGAACCTATTACGTGATCTAACACATACCCACGTAAGTGAAAAACCAAAATCAATTCAAGGAGGGGGTGGGAGGAATGAGGGAGTAGGGAGAGGGGAGGAGGTAGGGATGGGGGTTACAGTGTATGGAATGCCTCTTGGGAGCGCAAGACACAGCTAAGAGGGAGGGACTTTACCTAACAAAGGCAAACAGTATAACCTAATTGTTTGTACCCTGAATGACCCTGAAACAATAAACATATAACCAAAAAACCCATATATCTAATGTATCTGAGCTATAATGAAACATAATTATTTTAAAGCTATAAAATACTAATTATTTCATCCAAACATGTGATGTTTTTAGCAATTCCTGATTTTATCTACCATTGAAAGTGCTAAATTTGTATGACAGGTAAAATACTCCTTGCCTAGTATATTTGATAGCGTTGTAATAGAATTTTTTTGGTTTGAGACATGCTTGCTAATGTCTCATAGTAATTTAATAGAACATAACAATTTACTATTTTAGCTAAAAATAGTAAACACAGATATAATAAAATATTAGTTGTTTCAAAAGAAGATAAAAAATGAGAGAAGGGATAAAAAGATGCTGTTATTGAAAAATATTTGCAAATTTAACTAACTTTTAAATCCTGACCCATCTGAATTTCCTAGAGAGTCCTGCTCTTTCAAATAACTACTAGTTCAATTTCATTGGTGATATCTCCATAGCAGAGAAGAAAACTCCACACCATGGTGAAGATGTAATGACCACCAGGTGTAAATAAATATTTGAATCATCATATTCAATGATTTCCATTGACAGGCATTTCCATTCTTGTGATACTTTACTAAGAAGACTGTGTTTGAACTCCATCCAGGTAAATACAAAAGATGTGACGTCTCCATCCTCCCACAAGAAAATTAAACCAACAAAAAGACCAAAGAGACAGAGGACACACCCACCTGTTTCTATCCAAGTTTACTTGCCTAGAGTGGAGCAATGGTGGGGTGGAGGAGTAAAAAGTTTCACCTTAATCAAATATAACTAGTTTATTTTTAAAATATTATTTTAAATCCATATTTGAAAGTACTACTAAGTCCTTAATATGAAAATGCCATATTCATCTTCTTGTATTTGTATAATAATTAGAAAGAGCAGTAACAGATCTGATATTAAAATCTCTGACATTATGGCAATGGAGACCAATGAGAAGGACAACTAGTCACCTTGAAGACCTGAGAGGGAGGAGTCATGCTTTCTACGTTTAGGAGCTGCTAAGACTTGGGCTGTTCTGGTGAGTCTGGGGCAGAGACCGGCAGAAATTGTGTGGATAAAAGCCCTTGTGACCTCCTGATCCGACAAAGCAATCAAAATAAGAGTCAGGTACCACTTGCCTAATGCCATGTGTGCAGGTACATTTTGATACCTTGTCCAGCATCTCTGAATTGAATCTGAGTGACATACTCTCCCTATTCCCCAGCCCACACTGGTTGATGTTGCATAAAATGCTGTAGATGAAGAAGAGACTTGTGCCTGCGTCAGGAGTGACACCTGCCAACTAAAACACACCTGGAAGAGCAGCAACTTGTCTTGCTGAAAATGATTTGTTTCCCGACTCCCAGAGGCCAAGGAAAACTTCTCTACTGAGGAAGCCAGGCCTGCTGGAGCTAAGCCAAATGTGAGAGCAGCAGGAGGAACAGAGCCGCCTCCACAGCCAACTTGTTAAGGGAACAGCAGCCAAGAGTTCAAATGTTTCCTCTCCTTTATTTTGGATCCTATTTTTACCTTATAACTTTATGATTAATAACATCCGAGAAGAGACCTACACAGTGCTGCCAAGTTCCTACCAGTCCCCTTTCTTTTATCTGCCATCCGTGCTGAACTTTGTAGACATGATGGGTACCTAAAAAGGCTTGTGTCAGTTCAAATAGAACAAACGTCTACACTGGAGTTTACTGGAGAAAACCCTCCAAATCTACGCACCTAATCTCATCTTTAAGGTCTTAAGAAGGGATTTTGCTCAGTCATAGAAGTCCCTCATTTGTTAGGTTTCTCATCGCACATATTTTGCAATTCAAGCAGAAAGTTTTTCCGTTAGAGACTTGCTGACAGACCAGAGCTTGGCCTGTAACAAAAGACTGGACTATGTTTTACTCACATCATAATTTAGCAGAAGGCTTAAACCAGTGCTTAGAAAACTGAAGCTTTTTTTTCCCTCTACAATTAATTGCATTGCTTAGAATGTTTAAACTTAAGGGATAAGAGAGAAGGTTCTGATTTTTCCTGCCCTTCCATGAACATAAGTCTTAAATGAAAGACTTGTGACATGGGCTTACACTCCCTAACAAGTCTTTCTGGGAACTTTGTGCCCAGCGATCACTTACTTTCAGCTGACTCCTTGTAGCACAATGGACTGGGAAACAAATGCTAAATGTATGTACATATACACACCCGGGCAGAGGAAACTGTATGCTACTGCTTCTTTTGTTATTCTTTCTTTTAATTTCAGGTCAATATGAGGGTACTGAACTGTTGTTCAGCAACCATGTTTCCCGTTTCCTGGCCAAAAAGATAGGGGTCAGAATGTGGTAATGTCAAATGCCTGGATTGCTACTGGGAGACCAGGCCTGTTTTTTCCAATCATAGAATCTAAAATGGAATCTACTTTTTGTGGGCATGGGGTCCTTATCACTCCCACTGTACTGAAAATAGACATACTTCCAGGAGTAGCTAGGAAATTGCTGAAAAATAAAAGCTACCTACAGAAATGAACTCTACAAAATGTAAGAACATAATATAAAGCCTCTGTTGTTAAAACAGTATGCTATTTTCACAGGTATGGACATAATGACTAGGGAATAGAATAAAAAGTCCAGAATAGAGTTATGATATGCATGGAAAGTCAGGATCTTAGCAAAGTATCTCAAGAATGGAAGAAAAAGTATCCAATGGGAAGCCCAGGGGGATGGGGCTGGGGTGGCGTCGGTGGCATCGGCCTGCCGCTAGGGACTCTACCGTTGCTGACCTGGTGGCCGGGATGACTCTCCTCTCCTCAGCCCGCACCACGGTCGCTGCAGAGCAGTTCCGGGCCTTCCCCACTCACTTCTCTCAGGGGGATGCCCAGGAATCAGAACTCCATAGATGGTTCAGAGGAGTGAACAGCCATGATGCTTTTGCTAGCACACAGCCTGGCACATAGAAGGCACCACCACTTGTTAGAACAGGCATGGAGGAGGGGCTCAGGCCATATTTGTTGGTGAACGAATGAGCAGAGGAAGAAAGACTAAACCAAGGACAGATCTGGGCGTCCCTACAGCAGAGCTGGGTTAGACAGAAATGACTGTCCCATGAGGCCTTCAGAATTGCAGCGGGGCCATTCCTGCCATTTAAACAAGGTGAGACAGTTTCATGGACACCCAGATGCAATCGGGCCATGTTGCTGCACAGCCCTCTCCATCCTTCTTGCCCTTTGATGGACAGCTTGCAACCACGATGCCCTTTCTAGGTGTTGCTTGCATACTGGCTCTCTGTCCTATCACCTCATCAAGGAAGGACACAGAACTGGCTATGCCATTGCCCTCGGATCATGTGAGGATGACCCAGTGACCTACATTGTGCCTTCTCATAGCACAGTCTTTGAGACCCACAGCAACCCAGGAAGAGTTTTAATGTACAGGTTCCTGACTGTGTGTGCTGATTCACGCCTGTAAGCCTAGCATTTGGAGAGGCTGAAACAGAAAAATTGCTTAATGTCAGGAGTTCAAGTTCAGCCTGAGCAAGAGCAAGTCCCCATCTGTACCAAAAAACAGAAAAATTAGCCAAGTGCAGTAGAATATACCTGTACTCCCAGCTACTTGGGAAACCAAGGAAGGAGAATCACTGTGAGCTGTGATCACCCCACTGCACTCCAGCCTGGGTGACAGAGTGAGACATTGTC